>SCDY01000192.1:0-113819 GCA_004143825.1 Drosophila micromelanica
GAGCTTTACAAGTCAAAATTTTTCTCAATTTTGGCATGATTTTTGACAAAAAATTTGACCCCCTCAGAATCAAGTTAAATGTTGTTTTTTATACTATTTCTGACCAGTAAAATCGATTAAAAACGCAAACTCGCAATTTTAAATTTTGAAAAAATTTTTTTTTCGAAAATGCATAAGGGGGGGGGGGGGGTACATGCTTTTTTCCAAAAAATAGTCCAAAAATTTATTTTCAAAATTCCCATATTTTAAATGTAGAATCAATCTTGATGAAAAATCATGACCAGAATGCCCTCAAACATGAAAATCGGTCCAGTTTTCACAAAGTTATGGGTGTTCGAAGTATGGGAGCTATGGTCCGAGAGCTTTACAAGTCAAAATTTTTCTCAATTTTGGCATGATTTTTGACAAAAAATTTGACCCCCTCAGAATCAAGTTAAATTTTTTTTTTCGAAAATGCATAAGGGGGGAGGGGGGTGGGGTACATGATTTTTAAAAAAAAAGTCAAAAATTTTTTTTTCAAAATTCCCATATTTTTAATGTAGAATCAATCTTGATGAAAAATCATGACCAGAATGCCCAAATAGTCAATTCTGATCAAAACTAAATTTTCTAAGTTTTAGGGGTACTTCGTAAATGACAAATAGAACCGATATGCTGTGTAGGAGTCTATTTGATCTTATGATGATGATTCGAGGTGTCATGCTTCCCATGAACTGCTACACATCAAAACATTCAATGCCCAGCTGCACTTTGTTCTCCGGCAAGCCCACCCCCAAGGAATCTGGCAAGTGTTGTGGTGCCGTCAGATCCGCCACGGGCTAAAAAGAGAAAAAGAGGCAAAATGGACAACTTGGCAATTATGAAGTGTCCGCTGCAAGTGGCTGGTTGCAAATGTAGATGGATGCGAGTGGAATCTACAATTACACGATTGCCGCCAATACCGAACAGTTGGCTGGGCATTCGAGATGCCGGCAAGTCTGCCGACTGCGTCGTATGTGGCCGTGACCGGAGGGAGCTTCAGGTCTGCAACTGGGGTTTGCAGGCACGGCTCGAATTGCGCGCGAGTCAGCAAATAACTTGGCAAGCGTCGGAGGTTGGCTGGCTGGTCTGAAGCTGAGCTGGCAGATCGCACCCAATGATCTCTGGCCACAAATTTGTCGAGTGTGCGCTTAAATGTTTTGCATGGCTGTGGACCCTTGTTGCCGCCGCTTGTCGATGTTGTTGTCATCAATTTGTTTTTTATTTTTTTTTTTTCGAAACTGGTTTGCAATTGGTATCCGCGACAAGATTAAGATTAACGCACACACACACACACACACACACAGTCGCGCTGGGCCGATAATGTCAGTTGCTCGAATTTCAAATGCGCCTTGTTATCGCCATGGCACTGAATTAGCCATTAAAATGTCAGGACAGTTTAGCACTAACAAATTGAGCAACATAAACATCACAACAGCCACCAGAACAGTGTGTGCGTGTGTGTGAGTGTGTGAGAGAGAGTGTTTTCAATTCCCAGCGGTGTCTGGAATTGGGCCAGCAATAAGTGTCTCGCTTCCACCACCCTGTCAAACGGTGGCGATAAAAACGACACTTGAAAGTCATTTACAGAATCAGCCGCAAATAATAAAAGTCAAGCTGCTTAACTTTTGATCAAAGGTGCGAGCGAGAACGATATACAAACTACACACACACACAGAGACAAACACACGCATGCAGGCACAGGGCGCAGCTCAAATAACTGAAATCAGATGCGACGGCGCTCTGGGGGAATGCACTAAGCTGCCCCTCTCTTGTTTGTTTACGTACTCTTCTGTGTAGACGAGTGGTGGGAGTGGGAGTGCAACACCTTTCGTACGTGCTGTGCTGCTCTAGCTCATGGCCGAATGTGAAACTGAAACCATTTATAGAAATGCCAGAATCGAGAGTAAAAATATTCAAGCAGACAATTTCCTTCCGGTTTTATTTTCAATTGCCCGCCCTGTCATTTGTCATTTGTTTATAAATACACACAACTGTTGTTGATGCTGCTGCTACTGATGAAAACAGTAAATTAGTTACAGCAATTGACACATTTTAATTTAAACGTTGCTGACGGCCCAAACATCTGTTTTGAAGGCAAAGTTCTCGTTTGCGGGGAAACGGGAGCTGAAGGACTGCCATCAATTTTCACAGCAGCAACTTTTTGTCAGTTATTGTTTGTTACGTTGTCGCTTACGTTGGGTCAGACAAATACTAAATGATATACACATTAAAGCAAATTCGTCGTGTCTATAAATTTCGTTTTTGAATACTCCTAAATAAATAAAGTATTTTCTGATGAACTTTTTTAAAGATGGAGATCAACTCTAATTCCCACAAATTATAAAAATCTATATTTTTGTTTACGAATGAGTATCGCGCCGTCGGTTACACCCGACTAAACGTACTCACTTCTTTTAAGTACGCTTCTTCTTGTTTTAATAATTTTTTCAATATTTTAATTTTTATTTTAGCGGCTCTACGGACAAACAACACTTGGACTCGTCCAGCGACTCTGAAATGGAGGGCAATATGTTGTCCAGTCAAAGCGCACAACAACAACAACAACAACAACAACAGCAGCAGCAGCAGCACGCAGCCACCCCGCATCACTCGCATCACTCACAGCAGCATCAGCATCAGCAGCAGCAGCAATCGCCCAGCAGCAGTAACAACAACAACAACAACAACAATAGCAGCAACGGCAGCTTACATCAGCATCAGCAGCAGCAGCAGCTGCAACATGTTGCCGCCGAGCAGAGCCTGCAACACCATCACAGTGCGGCAGCAGCAGCGGCCAGCAAGAGCACCGCAGCGGCAGCAGCTGTTGCTGTTGCCGCCTCGCAAATGCCGCCGCTCTCCGCCGCCGTCGCCTACTCGCATCTGCACAGCGTCATGGGAGCCATGCCCATGTACGATATGGGCGAGTATCAGCACTTATGATTCTAGTTGGAGGCTGCTGCTGCTGCCAGCAACAACAACAACAGCAACAACAGCAGCAACAACAGCAGCAGCAACGGAAGCGAATGGCCAGCAATGTTGCGACAACGCCAACAGCGCAGCCAACATCAGCAGCAGCAGCAGCAGCAGCAGCATCAGCATCCCGAAAGCTTTTATTTCTGAAGCAGCATTAATTTGAGATCGTGTTTTAGAAAAGTTAGCAACAGCAACATATTTAATTTAATCATCAAATAGCAGCACAATGGCATTTCAATATCAGCGAGACGGACAAACAGACAGAAAATCAAAGAGAAAGAGCATGAGCGAGAGGGAGATAGAGAGAGAGAGAGAGAGAGAGAGAGTTGCAGCTTAGAAAAAACGAATGGATTACTTAAACTTCATTGATCTGTGTAAATAGCTAGGCCTAGGTTTTAGAGCAGTCGGGTTTGGTTAACGGTACCACTAAAAATTCAACGGAATTTTAAAAAGTTCGACCGTTCGCCGCCCCACCGCAAATGCAAATCAAATCGAAATGTGCAAAAATTATATATATTAAAATTCTATTAAATTATTTTCAATGTATCTATAATTATTATTTTTAATTATATAAAAAAAATATATATATAAATACTTATATTAAAGAAACTGTTGTTTAAATAAGTTTTTAAGCGTAATCTGGCCGCATTAGTTAAATCTGACCACAAGAGGCGACACTAATCCGCGGCGACAGGTAAGCCCGCTAATGCTAATAGCCATGGCTAATGGGCTCCGGCGTCTGCTGGGCGCGCGTGCGTCTCACGCACGTCCCGCACGCGCCTCTTGCCCGCTCCGGAGTCGCGACACATGTAATGAGCATGTTAATGGCACCAACCGGGCGGGTGACCCTTCCACCTGGCAACCTGGTCTCGACTCGAGGGCGGCGCTTGGCAACCGGCGCGCACGGCGCAAATGCGCAATGTTGCCGGGTAACCTGTATCCCGGAATTGTTTGCCGTTTGCCGTTTGCCGTCGGGGGTGGCTGCTGTCTGACTGGCTGACTGAGTTTCCCGGCTCTCCTTGATTTGCTGATTGATACTGTACTGTTATATTTGTTGCAGACTCCGCCGCAGCCACCCCCCGCTCCCCCTCGCCGTTCCCCGGACAACACACACGTGTCTGACTGGGACGGCGTCGCTGATTGAGAGCTGCGTATCCGGTTACCAAATATTTTGACTTCTCTCATCTGCGAACAATTTAATTAAAGCCATCAAATTGTGGCATCTTTTCTGCACATTTTGTGTTTGCGCAAACAAAAGCAGTTTCATTAAGAACTTAAAGGGCTACCTTTAAAAAAGTGTGTGTTTTTATCATAAATTAATACAGTGAGCGCTCGATAATTAGAACACTATTAATTTATTATACTTTTAAATTTTTTGAAATTGTTACAAATTGAAATTTAATTTAGAATTATTTAAGTTAGCTGAGTTTGTGTTCCAATCCCAAGCTACTTAATTTAGTTGATAATCCTATAATTACAATAGTTATAAAACTTGTGTTTTTTCATAAATTTTAGATAAATTTTATTTTATTTTCATATCTGCAAGCTCGCCTGCTCAGTTCGCGGCTTGAATCCAGATAGCAATTTGAGCCTTAGTTTGTCTCATAATTTTAAATTTAGTAAAAAATGATTTTATGTTGGAAAAATACGGGAAATTAAAAAAAAATTGAGAAAAGGGAATTCATATTTATGGGCCTGAAATATTCAGTTTTTCAGCAATTAAGCCATACTAGTTTAAAATATAAACTTATTCGATTTGATTCGGGTTAGACTTATGAAATTGAAGTGGTTAGGTTCGAATCCAGCGTTGTTTTTTTTTTTAAATTTTTTAATATGCAAGGAGTGAAAAAACATATTTTAAAAATATAGTTTTATTGAACAAGAACAGTTTGCAAATTTCTTACAATTATTATTTCTGTTATTACTTTTAAAATTTTATTTTGGTTTCTAAAATCGATTGACACCGACTTTATTATAAAGTGCAGACAAAACGCTTAACAAATAATGTCCCGAAAGGCCCACAAATCACAGCACTCGTAAATGCCAAAGAATGTGCCGAGTACCTGCTCCAAAAGCCAAAAGACGCCTCCTTTTACGCACAGACGCTGGCCAAGAGGACGGCTGCTGAGCTGCTTCCACGAAAGTGACAATATAAGGGGATTACAATTAAACGATGTTCAACATAAAATAGACACATGGAAACGGTGCTCAATGGACTTTTGTGAATTGTCACTAGGCAGATTAGTGGACCCGACACACACACACACACACGCACACTCAGAGACACACGCACATGTATTCCAGTCTTTTACATCTTCTAATCTGTCAGCGCCTGTCAACATTTCATCTCAATACAAAGAAGCTTAGATCTAAAGGTATTTGTAGTTTTCTGTGTCAAAAAAGGAAATTTACAGACTATTTAAGTTATGTTTACAAATACAAAATACAAGTATAAAATCTTATGCAAAGTTTTTGGGCAGTATCATTTGCGCGATCGCCTCGAACTTTGATTCTTGCTGGGTCGCTTTATCTCTTCCTCGGACTCTTCACTGGACTCGGAAGAAGCGATTTGGTTTTTTCGACGCTGTTGATTTTGCTTTCCTTGCTGGCGACTTTGCGGGGGCGGGGGCGGGGCCGCCATATCGCTATCTGGGCTGTCGGAGCTTTCCTCCTCGGAGCTGTCCTCTTGCCGCGTATTCCGACCACGTCTGCCCGCTGCTGCACCTTTGCCTGTGCCTGCGCCTGTGCGTCCGCGTTGTTGTTTAGTACCTGATTTCGCGGTCTTGGTCTTGTTGGCACGCCCTTCGCTGGGACCCTTTTCGGACTGGGTGCTGGTCCCGGGCTCAACGACCTGCAGGCATTCGTTGAGCCGCGTCTCGAACTCTGTGACGACCGCTTTAAGTTCCGGCTTGGCCAGCTTTGAAGTGTTGCTGATGATCAGCTTGAAGGACTGATAGACCTCGTCCACCTGAACTTTGTCACGGAAGTGCTGCACATTGTCAATTAGCTTCTTGATGGACCGTTCGTTGTAGGTGAGCAGACCCAGACAGTAGGCAATGTCGCGCCACTGCCGCTCAACACGGGTGACCGGGAACCGGAGGCACAGCTTCTCCACAAGCGTCTCGATCTGTCGATCCTTCTGAATCAGGCCCAGTATATACCGCATAATGGTGCGGTATTTATCCTCCTCCAGATGTAGATTAATGTCGCCCAACTTGGAGATAATGTCCGGCAGCACGTTGTACAGAATATTCGACTTGTTGGCAATCTCTTTGAAGAACTGTTGTGTAATATTTTTGATCTCATCGCTCTCGTCGACAATGCACAGCGCCAGATCGGCAATCTGGCCCTTGACGCGTATCATTTCGTGCAGGATGAGGTGGGAAAGCATCTTGACGGCGGTCAGACGTAATTCGGTGTCCTCCTCATGCAGCTGCGAATAAAAGTGGCCAGTCCAGGGCTCGATAATGTTTGGAAAACGAAAAGTCAGATCGGATAAGCCCACCACCGTATTGCACTTGATTTTCAAGTTTTTGGTCATGTTCAGGATGTTCATGAGGAAGGACATGTTTGACTCGCAGAACTTGGATGAGACCGTCATCAGGCGTGCTAGTGTCAGAGTAGCCGATTGCTGGAGTTGCTGATCACGATACTCGCCGGGTCGCTTGCATATATCAATTATAATCGGATAGATCTTGGACATGAGCGCATTTGGTTCGTACAGCAGCATGTCCTCGCAAATGGCATTGATTTCCTCGGCGATGTTATCCTCTGCTGTGGCACCCACCAGATCATCGTCCGGCTCCTGCTGCGGCTCCGCCGCGACTCCCGACAAACGCTTGCGCACCTCCATGGCAGAGACATTAATGGTCTGGCGGCGAAGTGCGTTCACAGCGTCCTTTTTGTTTTTCTTCTCGACGGCAGTCAGCTCCTCGCGATACTTCATGTTGTTGTAGACATCCATGTCCAGGAATATCATCTCCTTGATGGTCATGTAGCCAACGCAGAACACAAATCTTGACACCAAATAAACGGGCATCCGAACGGGCTGATCTGCGACTGTTTTGAACAACGTCTGGGACTGCATTTGCGTCTGTGACATGGGCATCGGCTGTGAGTATGGAATGTCTGTCGTCTGTGTCGGCGGCAATTCCTCAGGCGCTGCTACTACCAGCCAGTGGTCATTGAAGCGTCCAATTAGTTCGCTGACAACATTTTGGGCCAGCTCATCCGGTGCTTGGCACATGCGATAAAAGTATTCGAACAGGCTCATCGCAAGTCCATCAAAGTCGGGCAGTTGTGGATGGAAGAAAAAGTCCAGAAACAAGCTTGTGATTTGTTGCACGAATTTGGCGTCACTGGCGCAGCGTTTATAGTACTTGCTGTTGTTGTTTGCATCGATGCTATTGACCAGGAGTTGAAGGCAGCTGGTGTAGATGCGTGGATCCTGTTTGACACGCTCTCCAGTCGCAATGTCCTCGATGAGGGCACGATTGGCCGAGGAAATAGTTGACTTTGCCTGCGAGGCCATAATAAGCAGCTGCAGCGCCAAGCGGGCCTCATCTTTTGTCGTGCCCTCCAGTTTAAGCGTGAAGCGTTCGAATAGCACCTGAATAATGAGCGCATCGATATCCTCGCTGGCCACCCATTCGCCCATCAGCGTTTCCATGGCCGTGTAGTGCCCGTACTCCACTTCGGACAAGAACTTTGACAAATTCTGCACTACTTTAATGGCATGCGCACGCCCCGTAGTGTCCGTGGAAAAGAGCACTTTGCGATACGCATTGGAAACTGCGTCTCGCTTCTCCTTATCCGAAGACCACACCAGGTTCAACATGCGCTGCATGCCCTTCTGAGTACCGTGTATGCCGAAGAGATAGCCTGTGGTAAAAAGATCCACTGCCTCGAATACGTCCGAGTTCGTCTTGGATAGCAGCATTTCAAGCATTTTTGGCATGGCGGAGGTGGCTACATGCGAGAACTCAATGCTATCCTTAAGGAACTCAACTGTTTTTATTTGCTTCTGCATTTCCTCGCTCTAAAAGAAACAAAGAACAAAAAAATGTACTGGATATTTTTGTTTTTTCCACCCGTTGACACTTACGCTGTTCTTGCAGCCATTGGCTAGGGAAAGAAATGTTTTGAATAGCGCTAAAAAATATACACAACGTTCCTCTGGTTTTAAGAGTTGGCTGTGGGAAGGAACTTTACTTTATTTAAATGTTCAATTTAATTGCAGCTATCAAGTGCTCACCTTAGATCCTGATTGCCTGCTACATAGTCTGCCTTTCGTACTAGCACAATGGCCTTCTCGTAGTCCTTTTCCAAGAGAAGCGGCAAGATCTTTTGCACCAGCTCCTCGTACTCCTCCTCTTTGTCAAACTGCAGCTCTGGAGCTAAAAACCAGATTTAACAATTGATAGATATTATATGTATAATATATTGAATGTTCAAAATAATTACACTCTTGCAGGTTTTTCTCGATAATGGGTAACAGCTCCGGCGTTATGGTTTCCCACTGCTCCTCAAGTTTTTCCATCTCCTTGCGCTCTTCCGCTATTACTTCGTCAAGCTTTTCCATTACTTCCACTTCCTTTTCGTGCTTTTTCATTAACTCCTCCAGCGTTAGCTTTCCCGAATACGGATTATTTTCAAGAAAAGCCTTTATCAGTTGTACAGCTGCCTTTCGCACCATGGAACTCTTGTCCTCCAGCCGACACACTGCCTCGCGCAGCACCTTGATTAGAAAACTAAGAGGTATGGCGTGCTGCTCTTTTAGATGATGCCAGATGTGCAATACTTTGGACCGTACATGGGCCGATATGTCATTAACATGGGCCAATAGATTATCGAGAAATTCATTGCGCGCCTCCTTCATGTCATCGTTGAGCTCCTCAGAAGTCAGCTCGCCCACCACAGCGTCGCCCATGATCTGCAGTACACAGTTGCGCAGCACATGGGACTCGCAGTCCAGCATTTCGTCGCCCAGCTTGGATAGATGTGGAATCATCAGCGCGGGTGCAATGCTCGAGAACTCGGCAAGAAAATTCGAAAAGTTTCGCGAGACCGCCGTGTCCGATGTGTCCAATGTGAGGGCCTCCACCACATCTTTCATAACTACCGAGAAGACGGTGGAAATGCCGTATTCTTCGTGGAGCAACAAAATTCCATTAGCGACAGCTGTTGCAGCGTGCTCGGTACTCCGCAGAATTTGCAGTATGCGCGCCGGAAAGGTTATGGCGTGATTATACCGCTTAATAGCGGTGCCAAAGATTTGAAAGACCGTGTCGATAATATGTCGGTTTTCCGTTCGCGGAGGCACCAACTCCAATGTGCGATAGCAAATATCACACAGCAATCTATGGAAGCAAATGAACGTTTCAACGTGCATCAATGGAAGGAAGGGCGTGGGCAACTTACGTGACGAAGCTTTCCTCGGCAACGGGAGGGCTCCAGAGCTTCTCGAGGGGACATTGAAGGACATTATACAGCTGTACTAGAAACTTTCCGCGCTTTACATCCCAGTCGGGATACTGTTCCAGCACTTCAGCTTGTTTGGCGCGCTTTTTCTGCTGGTTCAACTGCTGATCCCGCAGCACCTGTTGGACAACGACATCAATGCGCTTCACCACATTGACAAACAAGTATAGCGTCATTTTTGTTAGATTCAGATAGCGCACACGATCCTGCGGAGACGGCGGTTCGGCGCTGGTTAGCAGCGGCATTAGCTGCCCGCCCAATCTGTCCACAGTGAGGTACAGTAGGTCAAAGGATCGCATAAGATTTCGTATGGCAGCGGCATCGTTTGCAGCGTTCTCTATTACTGAATAGTAGGCGTCAAAGTGCTCGAATATATAGAATGGATCGCGCTGGTGGACTTTTGTTTTACAAGCTGCAAAGACATATTAATTCGAATGAAAGTGAGCGTTTGTTTTACCGTTTGAAATACAGGCGCGCAGTTTCAGCGTACTTTAAATAACTGTTTACTTACCAAGTAATTGCTCTGGTATTTCACTGGGAGTGTATACTTGCTGTACATAGTATTGATCGCCGCGTGAATTAAGCAAGTCATTATTTTTTAATGGCAAGATAAACTGAAAATCGTGCGTTTCTTCCATTTTCAAACCGTTTTGATTAAAAAGTGACGCTTGTTGTTGTAGTGAATAGTGACGGGCACCGCTGAACAATGCTTCACCATCTGGCAACGCTATTAATCGATAACAAACGACGGCACACTTGATTGTCATATCGGAGCGCGTGTTGTACGGCGCACGTTGTTACTAGAATTTAATTTAATAGAGATATTAAACGATCATGCAAACTGAAAACAGTGGCAAACGTAAGAGGCCCAAGAAGAAGGGCAATCGCTTTATGCGCAATGCCAAGGGGTTTGCCAAACAGGGTATTTTCGGTCGCGGCACCCACATTGACGATGAGCAGTTCAGCTATTTTATAAACATCTTGGATGCTATGAAGGCGGGTCTCGAGGATGTGGAGGAACGTGGTAAGTGATCACTGCTGCACAAAACATAGTTTTTATAACGAAGACTTTCGTGTTAATAGTGAATATGGCCAACAACGTATTCGAGCAGACAAAGGAGCAGGAAATACACTTGGCCTCCAATCAAATTGTCTCCAAAGCTCTCGAGTCTCTCATTGGATTTGTGGACGATGTTCAGCTGGAGCGTTTCTTCAGCAAATTTGGCGACAACCTGCGTCCCATGTGCTCCGACCGTTTTGCCTCCCATGTGCTCCAAAAAATGCTGGAAATAGCGTTTCTGCGGGGATTAGGACAAGCCGCCGCGCAGGCTCCGTCCGAGACAGATGTCGTGGCCAAGCGGGCCAAGCCCGATGCTGCACAGATTGAGGAGCAGTACAATCTGGAGACTGAGTTCAGTGATGAGCATCGCCAACAGTGCCGGCAATTTGTGCTGCGCATATCCAAGTTCATGCTCAACAACCTGGAGGACTTTGTGTGGGATGCGTGCGCCACACACATTATGCGGACGGCTATCCTCTGTCTAGTTGGCATGCATGTGCCCAAAATTGCATTCGAGAAGGGCGGCGCGGAGCTTGCCAAGCATCGCAGACTGTACACGGTGCCGGAGGAGTGGCACGAGGTCATGAAGGAGTTTCCACAGCGCCTAGAGATGTGGCCACAATTCGTGGACTTTCCCTACCAAGAGCACTCTTCGGCCTTACTCGGTGTTATATGCCTGTCCCTCAGTGTGGTCGACAAAAGCATGTTGAAGCACTTCGGAAAGAAAATATTGATGCAAAGTTTACTGAAGCCAAATGATGCGACAAATGAAGAAGATGAAGATAAGCTGAAGGAGTCTAAAATTGAAATAGATGACGACAATGAGGATGGCGACACCAACGAAAATGAGGTTGCAACTGCAACCGGAGGCACCGCTGCTGAACCCGAGGTGGTGCTGCCAAAGGTCTTCCACTATCAGTGTGCCGTCATACTGCTGGAGACTCTCCTGAGCGTGGCAGGCGCCAAGCTGTTGACCCAACTCTATGCCATGCTCTTTAACGGTCGCATAGCTCACCTGGCGCAGCAGCAACAAACGAACTTTGCTGTGCAGCGCCTGCTGCAGTACTTGAAGGAGGTGGCCGACTTTGAGGCCGTATTTACTGAACTGCAGCCGCAGATCGAGCAGCTGCTTAAGACCGGCTACACAGGTGTTGTCTCTGGCCTGAGCGCCGCCTGCCTGCGTCTGGGCGCCAAGCAGGCGCAGATGATAGCCGCACTTCAGAATGCTTTGCATGTGGCCGGCGACAAGGAGAAGTCCAAGATGTTCTTCAACTGTCTAATTAAACTGAAGCCACACGAACTGATCGCCAGCGATCAGTCGGGCTTTGTGCATCTGCACGGTTCCCTCATCGCACAACATGTACTGCAGTTCAACAAGCCCATCTTCCTGGTCAACTGCATTCTGGAGCAGCCTCCTGTGCAGCTGGCCCAGGTGTTTAACACACCCAATGGCTCGCACATTGTCGATGCCTTTCTGCAGAGCAAATACATTGGCGAGAAATCGCGCGAGCGTCTCATCCGCCAATTGGACGGCTTCTATGTAGACCTGGCGATCACCCGGCATGGCTCACGCGCCCTGGAGCAGTGCTTCAAGGCTGCCCAAGAAGCGCAGAAGCTCCACATTGCCAAGGAGCTGTGCACCAAGGCGAACATGCTGAAGGGCTCCCCCTTTGGCCGACTCATCTACACAAAATATCGCTTGGATACCTACAAACTGTCGCCCAGCCAGTGGCAGGCCAGTCTCAAGCAGCAGCCGGAGAAGGAATCTGCGCAGACGAAAAAACGGCCTGCCAAATCAGCGACCGAATTATTTAAGGATATACTTAGCTAGCAAATGTGAGATCTATAACAAAGAAAAAATATATATATATTCAATAATTACCTATTTAAAAAAATGTTAATCAAAGCTGAAATTGTAAACAAATTCTTATCGCCGACTTTTATCAGCTGAGCGGTTGGCCAAGTCAATCCCAGCCCCAGCTGATAGCTCAGTCTCTGTTTTGGCTTCAACGCGGCAACAAGGTTTCAGCATGCGAGTAATAATTTGCTATTTGCTGCTGCTGCTCTCGATTGGTGCGTCATTCGCGACATTTAGCGACGAGGCCATTTTCGAGGACGAAGACATTTACAATCAGGCGCTGCCGCCGGTGCCGCACACCGGCATCACAGCACCCGGCACCAAGTGGTGTGGACCGGGCAACACGGCGGCCAACTACGATGACCTCGGCCGGCAGCGTGATACGGATAAATGCTGTCGCGACCACGACCACTGCGATGAGATCATCGAGTCGCACAGCTCCCTGCATGGTCTACCCAACAACACGGACTGGTTTCCCATGTGAGTTTGGCCACGAAAAATCAATAGCTTGTCTGCCACGGCTCTTCTTCTTGCAGTCTGAAGTGCACCTGCGAGCAGAAGTTCATCAACTGCCTCCAGGCGGTCAACACGATGACGTCCAACACGCTGGGTCGCATCTACTACGCAACGCGCAGCAAATGCTTTGCCGAGGGCTACCCGACGACCGGGTGCAAGGAGTACCAGCAGGGCACCATACGCAGGCGATGCATACGCTACAATGTGAACAAGCGGGCGGCGAAGCTTTGGCAGTTTTACGACATGCCATTTTATTCAAATGCTGCAGCGACGAGAACGAATCCCTGACCCTGAGAGCTTTAACTATTAATACTTTCGAGATATGATTTTATATAATGCGTGTAAGTCTGTCTGTCTGTCTGTGGCACGTACGAATTAAATGCTTATCGCGCAATTACGCTTCCGTTGAATCCTCCGTTGACTCCTCCGTTGAATCCTCCTCCGAGCTGGGATCCGCAAAGAATGCCAAATCATAGAACTGCCAGCGTTTCGGCTGCGTGGCATCCGAAATGTAAGTTACACAGCGCGTCATAAACATCTCCAACTGGTGCTCCAGACAGGTCACAATTGGCCGGCCATAGGCAAAGCACAATTTCCTTGTACTGAAATATAAGCGACCCAAGGCACCCGACCTTATGCTGTACAAGGAGCTGAGGCACTCGCGAAAGTCCGATTCACAGGCGCAGGAGAAGCTGTGGACGTGCATCAGTTGTACATCAATGGGGGCTTTTTTCTGCTGCTGCACTCACATGGGAAATACTCCGTCGTTGGTCAAACCGTAGAGCTCCTCCTGAACCGGAATCTTCTCGTTGCATTGATCGTGAGCCCGAATGCACAGCTCAACTTTGTTGCCCAGGTCGTAATTTACCGCTATTTTGCGTAGGCCACACCGTTCGGTGCGGGGCACTGTTATGTCCAGGCCATGTGCACAGGCGACCATCGCTGCCAGGGCAAACACGAATCCTTGAGCGCTCATGTTCTATTCGAGGGCAAAAGTTGTACTAGTCTAGGAGTAAATCCAGTAGAAATCTGTGACACTGCTTGGATACCAATTAGACTTTGTGGTATACTTTGTCGTATACTAAGTATATCTTACAAGATTTCATGGGTATCAACATTACTCAGCCCATGAATAACAACAATAATAAGCTTCAGAGGCGGCGACTAATACTCGTATATTATTCGCACAAGTCAATTCGTTCGTCCACTTAAATCTAAATCTAAATTGAAATTTTATCTCATATATGTACTCCATATATGTACCCAAGTACATTGCACATTCTAGACCTCGCTTTTCTGACGGTTTTGCATCACCTGGCGCAGCTGTGGGAAGGTGCTCTTCGTCTGCGGCGGGTGAAGGCGGGCGCACAGCATTGTGAAGGGTTCGTACAGCGAGGGGCGTTCCATAACATTGACAGTGTAGTGCTTAATGCGTTCTCGTTGACACCAATTGTTCGCGCGATCCATTATCGATTCCACTGGATTTGGCGTGGTGGGTGGCGTATCCTTTCTGCTACGCACTCGGACATTGGCCAATACGATAACAGGCACCTCTTTCTTTTCCTTATGCTTGTCTATATCCGTCTTGATGTCCGCCAGCATGTCCAGGCTGCGTGGATCTGTGGGATCATAGACGAGCACAAAGGCATCTGGAAATTGCAAATAGTGTCGCGGCAGCTGAGCCGCTTGTTCGCCCTGTAATCCGGCTGTGTCGTAGATGCGCAGGGTTTCCCGAGCACCACCCCGTCCCGTATCCACGCTCGCCACATATATATCCTCGATTGTTGGATGTAGTTCCTAAGAGAGATTTATTTTAGTTTTTGTTTACATTGAGAAGTGAAAATTCAAATGACGATTAATCATCACACATACAGTTTCGGTGTTGATGTTGCCATAGACTAATTGCTCGATTAGTGCCGTTTTTCCCACATTTTTCATGCCACACACCAAGACTTTGCCAACTTTACCTATTTTCGCGTTAAGCATTTTTTCTTAAATCAAAACAAATAAGTTAATAAATATGTATGTCTACACTTTCTAATACATCGCTTAGCGCTGCCTCCATTCTCAAGGCAAGCCATTTTTATATCGATAGTTAGCATATCGACACAAATTAGGTTGCAGCTCTGCGTTCTGTTGCAAACGCGCTAATTTTAATATTTAAAAGTGAAAATTGAGATCATACTGTGCGAGTTCGTTTGAAACTCCTCCCACGCACAACCAACAATCGTTGGTATCCAAAAAGTTGGTACTACCCACCATGGAGTCTTCGTGCACATCGTAGGCGATGCATACACTATAAGGTGAACAAGCTGGCGGCGAAGCTTTTGGCAGTTTTACGACATGCCATTTTATTCAAATGCTGTAGCGATGAGAACGAATCCCTGACCTTGAGAGCTTCAATTATGAATACTCTCGAGATATGATTTTATATAATGCGTGTAAGTGCTAGTAGTCTGTCTGTCTGCCTTTGGCACGTACGAATTAAATGCTTATCGCGCAATTACGCTTCCGTTCAATCGAGCTGCTGTTCCGAGCTGGGATGTGTGTAGAATGCCAAATCGTAGAATTGCCAGCGTTCCGGCTGCGAGGCATTCACATTGTAACTGAGACAGCGTGTCATAAAGATGTCCAACTGCTGCTCCTGGCAGGACACAATTGGCGGGCCGTAGGCAAAGCACACGTTCCTTGAACTGAAATATATGCGACCCAAGGCAGCTGACTCCATGCTATGTAAGGAGCTGAGGCACTGGCGAAAGTCCGATTCGCAGGCGCAGGAGAAGCTGTGGACGTGCATCAGTTGTACATCAATGGGGGTTTTTCATCTGCTGCTGCACTCACATGGGAAATACTCCGTCGTTGGTCAAACCGTAGAGCTCCTCCTGAGCCGAAATCTTCTCGTTGCAGTGATCGTGAGCCCGACAGCACATATCCAGCTCAACTTCGCTGCCCAGGTCGTTGTAATTCTTCGCTATATTGCCCGGGCCACACCATTTGGTGCCAGGCACTGTTATGCCCAGGCCATGTGCACAGGCGACCATCGCTGTCAAAGCAAACACGCATCTCTGAGCGCTCATGTTCTATTCGAGGGCAAAAGCTGTACTAATCTAAGGGTAAATCCGTAAGCTGTCCGAATTACCCAGTAGAAGTCCGTGACACTGCTTGAATGCTGATTAGACTTTATGGCTGCAATTGATGGGTTTTGTTGATAGTTCCACACAGTTTTTTCGTCGTATACTAAGTATATTTTACACGTATCAACATTACTCAGCCTATGAATAACAACAATAATAGGCTTCAGAGGCGGCGATTAATACTTGTATAATATTCGCATGTCAATTCGTTCGTCCACTAAAATCTAAATCTAAATTGAAATTTCGTTGCCCATGCTAGACCTCGCTTTTCTGACGGTTCGCAGGGTTTCCCGAGCACCACCTCGTCCCGTATCCACGCTCGCCACATATATATCCTCGATTGTTTGATGTGGTTCCTAAGAGAGATTTATTTTATTTTTTGTTTTCGTTGAGAAGTGAAAATTCAAATGACGATTAATCATCACACATACAGTCTCGGTGTTGATGTTGCCATAGGCTAACTCCTCAATTAGTGTCTTTTTCCCACATTTTTCATGCCGCACAACAAGACTTTGCCAACCTTACATAATTTCGCATAAGCATTTTTTCTTAAATCAAAACAAATAAGTTAATAAATATGTAGGTCTACACTTTCAAGATAATGGATTTTTATATCGATAGTTAACATATCGACACAAATTGCGTTCTGTTGCCAATCTAAAATTGGAAACGGCTTGTTAAATAAAATTACAATCATTAAAATATATTGTATTGTAATATCTTAATTCTTATACAGCGTTATTAAATTGTCATTTTATTTTCTAATCCTACACTATATATGTATTTGTTCTTCGGAGCCAGTATGTAGCAAGACTGCTACGACCATTGCAGTTGATGTTTTAATTTTCGGAGATTTATTCGTGTCTTGAAAACAATATCCCACAGAGGACTGCTAATGCCGTATCCGAGATCTTGATGGGCAAAGTGATGTTGGTAGTGATACCGTTTCATATGGTATAAATGATTACTCGCCGATGGACTTCCGTAATGCAGATAATAGTGTATCATGTCGTAACAAAGGTAGCCCAGTAGAGCACCCGCAAGTACCAATCGTGGATGGTTATTTTTAAGAAGGATACTCAGCGGCGTGTAAATGGTAACAGCAAGCACAACTCCCGGCAATGGAGGAAAAACAAGGCGCATGGGATCAAATGGGACTTTATGGTGAAGTCCATGGATCATAAAGTGCAATGTGCAAAGCCACGGCCCACTGTCGGCAGTCAACTTGACATGAAACACCCAACGATGCAGTGTGTACTCCAGCAGCGTCCAGAATATCAGGCCAAAGAGCATATGACTGAAGATTGTTGTGATCTGATTGTAAAAATAAGGCTGAGTAAGTGTCGATATGTATATGATTTGAGCACGCTTTCGACTTACTTCCTTCATATTGTGCGAGTTCGTTTGAAACTCCTCCCACGCGCAACCAATAATCGTTGGTATCCAAAAAGTTGGTACTACCCACCATGGAGTCTTCGTGCACATCTCCAAATACCATGGACCAAACAAGCGCAGCGGTCTGTCTACAGGTTTATGCACCCATTCATCGTAGTGTTTTGTTATTTTTGCAATTTGTGGCAGCATAGCTTTCGACCAGTCCACCAGGTGCTGTAAATTGAAAGAATATTCCGTTACAATTGTCCGTGCAATTTGTCAATACTTCTGCACTATGGCAACCCTTTGTTTGACCTATCGATATATTAAAAACTATCTAAAGTTGGCGTCTCGAGCAGCTGGTAGATTTTACTTCAAAGCTGACATTTGAACAGGTTGGTTGTTTTCATTCCGTTTTTGTAAGCTGGCAAACACGGCAATATTCAAATTTCTAATCATTTTTTTCAACACAATAAAACTATTGTGCCTAGCCGAAATCCAGCCAGGACATGTCGAACACCTCAATACGCCCAATACCCACATTAAAGGGCATGTTTACGGTGCCGCGTAAGTATTACATTATTTTTAACGTGCCATGGCAACAGCCATTTATATGGCAACATATAATTCCTTATACGTTTGGTTTACGTACGTTTGTTTTTGAAGGCGCAACACCGGGACGCAATTTCCTAAAGGAAAACAAGAAGAGCTTGCGCTCCTTAGAGAAGGCAACTACAGAGAAGCTTGCGGGCAAAGAGCCCGTGCGTCCAAAATGGATGCCGCCACTACGTCGCACCGAAAGCGAGGTCCGTGAACATGAGACGAAGCGCTGCGAAACTGAAAGAATGTCTGCATCAAGACATCATGACAGCGAGGTCTGTTTGTTGCGCAGCCACAGCAAGTCGCGCTCCCAGCATTGCCTGGAAATGCCACAACCAGAGCTACGCCAGGAACATAACGCACCACCCGCGAAAACAAAACCGAAGGAGGAGAAAGTTCTCCCAACACGCCAACCGGTTCAGCAATCATCGAACCGGTGTCAATCGTGTGGCACTGAGCGCAGCTCCACAAGCATTGGCATCCAGACAGAGGACATTAAGGACGAGTTTTATTTGACCAATGCACTTAAAAAGTTCGTAACTAGTTACCCTTGACATTTGTACGTTATTAATTATTAATTCAACAAATGTTTTCAGGTGCAACGTCGATAGCAATACGGTTTTAAGTGAGGGCCGCAAGTTATGCGTTGATCCCGCAGTAGAATACGATGACAACTATGGCAGCTACAGCCAGTACAATGACGATGAGCAGCCACTGTCGGCCCGCTCCAATGCACAGTCAAATGCGGGCCTGTTGAACATAGATGACAACGAAACAATGCCACTGCCCGAGATGCACAATTTGGACATGGATAATGATGAAGAAGCACCACTGAGTGCACGTAGCCGCGAGACAATCGCTACCGTGGCTTCAAACGCTACGACCAAATCAAAGCGTCGTGAACACAAGCTCGGCTGTGAGTATAATAGTAAACAATCTAACTTGCCTTCGAATTAGCCACCATCATATTTTTGCAGCACGGGATGATTTGCGTTTACCGCGCTATTTGGAAAAAGAGAAGCGCGAGAAAGCTGAGGCTCAAGAGCGTATAGATGCACGCGATCCAGATTGCCCACGTGGTCACGTACTTATGAGTGAGCCGGAACGCCTGGCAGCGCTGACTACCGCCAAACAGCGTAAGTGACAATAAAATTTTACAAACGGTTTCTAAAGCAATTTGCAATTTTCACTCTTAGGCTTTGATATGCTTATTAATGAACTAAATCATATGCCCATGACCGCACAGACCCTTCGCGTGCGTTCACGTAAGGCTGAAATTGATAAGGAGCTGACCGTTGTCGAGGACGAAATACGCATCTTCTCTAAGTCCAAGGTTTACGTGAGAGCAGCAAAATCACGCAATCTTTAATGCACGCTAAATTTTGTTAATGTTAAAACAAAAAACAAAGAAAATCTAAAGGTTTCTGTAAACAATAAGGAACACTTGGTACAATGAGCCTCGATCTATATAACTTTACATTGGATCAAGTGCACAAACGCTAGTCGTTTTTGTTTTAAAAGTATTTATATTTTTTAAGTGAGCATCAAAGTATATGCAAAAATAGAAAGAAAAACGTGTAAACAGCACGGAAACCAAATCACAAAAACAGAAGAAGAATAAAGGCATATATAAAAATAAATTAAGGAGAATCAATCTAAATTGTCAGAAACACTATATGGACAACGATACAGCAATATTTATAATTTATAATTTTGCATGCTTTAAATGTAAAATTGTTTAGTTTTATTTCAGATTATATAATAAGAACTATTTAAATTTGTTAAGCTTGCATTAACAGTGGATACTATATTTTTGTAACACTTACCTCCATGCTGTCGTCCAACTGGTTGTTGTTTCTGTCCTCCGACTCCTTTGACTGTTCGAGCAATTCAATTCCATTTTCGGCCAATTTGGCTGTACGTTGATTATTTGTCCTTTTTTTGATGTCGTATTCCTCGGCGTTCACCTTGTATTCCCTCATCAGGTACATGGCTGCGTCGGAATGTGGCGGTGCCCTCATGAAGCGGGTCGTCATGTCTGTCTGATTCAGGCCCTTAAGGCTGTTTGTTCCGCCCGGATGTTTGTGCATAAAGTCGGACAAATCATAATACTGCTGACGAAATTTCACTATGAGCTTATTATTTTGATCCGCTGCATTCAAAGCATCCATTTTAATTGGCCCAAAACACTCAACTGCAACGAAACAATTGCATCAACAAATTATTAATATTTGTACATAGCTAAATATTGTAATAGATTCCTAACTTTTTAATTAAATACTTGTAGCTAATGCACATATATTGCAATCATCCGTAATTATCATCTGCCATTATGGAATGTAGTTGTAATGTTCTGTATTAAACTGACTTTGGGACGGTTACTACATGAAATTGTTGCCTAATCATGGCTTCGGTGCACAAATAACCAATTTATTTTGTGTGCCAGTTTTTATACCAATATGGGCATAATTAAGTAAAGATAAAGATAAGTTAAAATATTTTTCATGAACATGTTGCTCGATTTTTTTTTTTTTAAAGTAAATACTTGAACATGTATTTATTGTCCTACGATTGTATGGACTTATTGCCTATGAAAGCTGCATTTAGGATATAAAATGCTATCAATTACACTTCGTTTATGATGTATTCAGCAATCTAACTTGGTATTTCCGCAAATGCTTTTTGGTATTAATATCCAATTTCGATTATTTCATCAACTATTTTTGGAGCATGAGGGTGGAATTTTTAAATTTGACTACAGAACAGATTTTAAGAAATAAAATGAAATGATAGAAAACAAAACAAAATAGTAATATAAAACTAATGATCATTAATGTTTTTATTTATTTTTCTTTTTGTTTAATTTAATATTTAAAGTGCTGGCTTTATAAACTATAAAGTCTAAATATATTTTATTAGAACTGGCTAAAATAAGCACTAATAATAAAAATCTCTTTCGACTGATGTAAGCTGTCAACTTAATTGAGTTCTTAAAATTAATTATTTAAAATGTGGGCATTGAATCAATTAAGCTATCCTTATTATTCTAAACTTAAAACAATTTACGTAAAACATATTTATAAACATTTTATATTTAATTTTTCAATATAAATTATATCGAGTTTCTAATAAAATTCTAAATTGTTTTTAATTAAATATAAAAAGTTCAAAATATACCATGTAAGTGAATAACATTATTTCGCAGATTGATTTAAAACTTAAATAATAAAAAATAATGAAAAATAAATGAACTCTGCCGCCTTTGAAAATATGTTCCTTTTAGTCCTTGTCTGTAATTTTCTGAATGTATGTAAATTGGCTTAGATAATGAATGCCACATTGTGATTAGTTTGTAATTATTGGTAATGGAGCATGTGAAAATTTGCAAGCTGCCGCAAATTTCAATATACCGTTTGTTCCCCCGTATAGAGTGGTGTATGGAAGCGTGCCTGGCCTTTGGTTCTGGTCGGTTCATAGATATTGTTGATATATGTATTTGCATGTGGCATACCTCGAATAGGAACCAGATGTTTGCAGTCGTCTCTGCTTACAAGTGTGCCATGAATTTGGCCTTAACATCAATTTGCGTACACAGATAGGGTATTCCTATTCATTGCCTGGCTGCACTTTGATTTTGTGTCTACGCGCCAAATGGAACGTAACGGAAAACAAGTTAAGTCTTTCATTGAAACCAGAAACAAAAAGTATACATATGAATATACTTTAAATACTATACGTATGTTAAGCATAGAGACTTGCAACCTATCACTTATCGCGATATCACTGATAGAGGCATTTTAATGCCGGGTCCCGTTCAAACGCTCGTTTGTCAAAGTCTATGGTAAGCCATATTAACCAGGGGCAAGGTGTACGGCGTAGATAGAACTGACTACTGACTCATTCATGCAGGAACTATCTATTCTCTCATATTTATATATGCCTTATACGAATTCTAATCTGCAAAATATATATTGACATTTTTTGACCATATATGTCCAGCATTATTCAGCGACTATCTGAACATTCTGTTGGCTTGTGACATGTCTGCTCCTAATTTATGAAATCGTTTTGTTTAACATACCTGCTCTTATAGATAGGTGATATCTATTGGGGTTAGTTGTAGTAACAACATGTATCAGATATATGTACCTATATACATAAGTGTACGGGTTTGACTCATTTTTTAATCAAGGCGTGTCAAAGAAGTTTAGATGTTATATCGTGTAGGGGTTTTTAATCACAAATTTTTTTATTTTTTGTAATCTTAATATTGCAAATAAACCAATATTATTATATATTATTTGAAAAATTGTATGTGAAATTTTGTTTTTGTTTATTTATTATTTTTTCAAAACATATTTTTATATTTTATATATATATTTTTTTATGGAAGAAAAAACTTTGTTTTTTCAATATTGTTAATTTTATTTATTTATTTTATTTCTTTTCAATACAACTCCATGCTTTGTACATTAAGTTTAATTGAATCAAATTTGCTTATTCATTATGAATTGAAAGTATAAATAAATTGGTCTTTTAATTAATAGGCACACCTGTTAACTGAAAACTAAAGACTTATGTTTATAATCTAAACACACTTTTAATTCATAATTTCACAATGCTAATAAAGATTATGCGTATATACGTCTGACAATGTTTACCAAAGGTAACAAATCGTTTTTTACCGGAAACACTTTATTTACCACTTGGGATAGTATCAGATCAGATCAAATTGCAGCACAGGACAGCACAGGACACTAAGAAATTGTTAATTTATATCGAAAGCTTAGGAGCGAAACTATCTTTTGGTTTATCAAATTGCAGCTGATAACGGTGCGTATGCGTAATTTGTATAACACACAGCCACGGACTGGCGGACCGCACGCAACGCAAAGCAACTAGCAACTAAAATTGAAAGAGAGCGCCAAACGGTTTAAAGGAACAGCGCTGGCTGCGACCTCGACTGCGACTGCGACTGCGACTGCGACGCTGACTGCGCTGCCACACACAAACTTAGTGTAGAAGCTGTGACATCCGATAAAAGCGCCGGTGATAAGATTAGCTGGCGAACTAACTATTGTACTGAGCCTTATCAGTTGTCAAATCTTGTAGATATCATATATACATGTATATAGATAAACATATACATATATATGTGTGTGCATATGATAAGTTTCTAAAGTAGAATCACGCTAGTGGCGAAACACAAAGAAGTGTGCCTAAAGCAACATTAAAGCATATCAAGCAATATAGATTACATATTTATGGACTTTATATATATATAAATATTTTCATTGCTTTTAGAAACTTATCAGCACATGCAAAACACTTCTGAAAATAACTCCGGAAGTAAATATTTAACAATCTCTTTAAATAATGAAATACCACAATCAGAGAAATGCGCTATTTAAAATAAATCAAACACTGTATAGAATTATTATCGCTTTGTTCTTAAAATTGCTTTTATATTATTGATAAAGTTATTTTCACAATAAATTCTATAGTACTTAATTTAAACAAGAAATAGCCCACTAGAGAATATCCGGAGCACAGAGTTCAAATAAATTCGCAAAACATCTGGCCAAAAACATGAATCAGAAACTTAGGAATCCAGACATCTTTAGCTTTTATAGACGCTACTGCAGATTATTTGGCCGATAAGATGTATATTTGGTGTTAAATCGTTTAATTACTGATCAGTGACATGCACATTCTTTATTTTATTTTGATTTCGATTTTGCAAGTGACTCAGAATTGGCAAATAATAAACAATACTCGAAGCATATGTTTTATATGTTCGATCATTCATATTATATAGACATACTTTTTCTCGTATGCGTATATGAGTCCATTTAAAATACAAAACACAAGTGGTCTACCATTAAAACCTTCTTTATACCATGGATTCATGGAACATCCAAATCTATATCCACAAAAATAGAACAATATCAGAGGACCTCAGGTTACCAATGGTAGCTGATATTGTAAACAGACAAGTACCCTACAAAGCTTTACAACCATGCTAAGGTCCTGGCAGGAAGCATGCTCAGAAGGCGATGAAGAAGAAGTTGACTTACGATCACCTACCCAACTAAACTAGCCGATCGTTATCTATATAGTTTCGATTAAGAACTAACAAATCATTTTAAAAAGAGTGAAAAATATAAATCGACATTTTGTATGAGGTTAACGTGTCGACGAACTCACTTCTAAGGCCTCCAACTAACTCTAAGAGATCTTAGGTTTCAAGTCTGTGACCACGAAGCGCTCAACACAGTGAGCCACAAAAAGACCGGTATTGACCAGAAAGTGTACTTAAAACGCTTGTGCTACACTTGAAGTTACCCTTTACCCTAAGTATTCCTGGTTTTAGTGGGTGTGTACTTGTTAAAAAAATTATAACAGCAACTATTTGCTTACAAAACTTCTGTTATTAATGTGCAATTTTTTTTACATTTTTTAGGATGAAAAGATGACATTAATAAAGCAGATTCTTGAAAATAACTACAAGGATATACTCAAAATTTTTTTAAATTGTAAGCTCTAAGAAAGGTGATTAGAAAAACAAAGACTAGGAAAATGTGAAAAATTTAATAAAACTGAACTGAGTTCACATTTAAAGTGGAGATCTCCTGATCTTGAAATCTCTGAAATTTATAGAAAAATTGTTCGACTTTTGATTTTTGACTTTCTTACAGTATTCGGAAAGTACCTCCACCTAAAATAAATTTATTATTTTTTTTTTATCAACTTAAAATAGTTACAGGGTATCAGGGTTTTCATTCAATTTGGTCTATAGCATAATGTGCCTGCAATTTAAGTTAATAAATGATTAGCTGAAAATAGGGCCTACAGAACACGTGTGTTCGTCTCTGCTTCAAGGCCGCCCTTTGATAGCTCCTCAGGGGTTGTCCGATAAAGGACACGTGTGTGAATACCAATTTCCGTTCATATATCAGTGTCCTTTGACATTTTTGCACGCGATAAAAGCTCTTGAAGCATGTTATTTTCCTGGTCGAAATTATATCAAATCCGACTAGGGACACACCTTTAACTGTTTTACGAAATTTATGCGCTCACACACACACACACACACACACATATATGGTATGCGCAGATATGGGAGCTGTCCGCCTGACTTTTTGACATTTAAACGCCAAGCCTTTTTGTGAGCAGAGCACGCCTTTTGTCCAGTATTTAGTTGCTCTACATTTGCCGCAAATCGTAATCGGGATCGAAGCACCGTTAATTACATTCTACATATCAACTATATGTATATGTCTCAAGTAAACGTTCAGAAAAGAATACAAACATTTTCTACATAAGTCAAGTGCATATTTCATAACTTGAATTAAGACTTGTATTTTTTGGAAATGAAATTTCAGAATATTCAAAATTTATTATCTTAAACAAGTCAAAACCTAATCATAATCTGATACAACTTTAAAATAAGCAATTTTCCTTTATCTACTTAAAATTTCAAGCTATCAACTTCGGTTATCCGTTTTCTCTGAGTGTATGCTATATGCAGCCATGCTCCTTTTAATGTGTGTATCCTATCAGAAACTATAAACATCATCAACATATTGAACGGACTTCGTACCTAAATACCCAATAAGCGCTGAAGCTTTCAATTAGCCGCCTTCGTATTTTGTGTCCAATTTCTGTCGACCTTTAATGTTGCTGCCTAATTAATTGTAGCCGAGTCAAAAGAGAACTGGAGTTCTGGGCTTTGTAGGTGATTAGGATAAAGCCCAAGGCGGCACTAATTATGCCCGCAATAGACGTGTCCCAAGTGATAAACTTATCAATCAAATAAAGCGAAAAGCGTGGGCGGATCGAAATACCTTCCCATGAGTAATGTTCCATTAGCTGATGAGACCACAACAAAAGCCCCCAATAAATTGGTTGAATCACATTGTCTTACACTCAGCCCGCGATAAGACTCGGTGCCAAATAATCTAAAACAACTTGATAACAACTTACGTAGTACTGACGCACATATGGATTTGACCCAAAATATGACCCTGTATATGGCAAAATTACGAGACCTATCCTTATATGGGGAGACTAGAGTATATGTTTGAAAATTTTTGACATGAATTTGGACCAAAAATGTTATTCTTTAACTTGAATGTAGATTTCATCTAATCACCGAACCATGAACAAAAAGACAATCCTCGTGGAAATCGGTTGAGTTTTGGCAAAGTTACGAGTGGGGGAAGTTGGGATACATCCCTAACTGGGAGCACCAGGGTATATATTTGAAAATTTTTGACATGAATTTGGACCAAAAATTTTATTTTTAAACTTGAATGTAGATTTCATCTAGACACCGAACCATGAACAAAAAGACAATCCTCGGGGAAATCGGTTGAGTTTTGGCAAAGTTACGAGTGGGGGAAGTTGGGATATATCCCTAACTGGGAGCACTAGGGTATATATTTGAAAATTTTTGACATGAATTTGGACCAAATATTTAATTTTTAAACTAAAACTGTTATAGAATTCTTGTTTTCATCATACAAAATCCAAACACATTATTTAGGAGCATACTTTTAGGCCGAGCCTAAAGTGGAGGTATTTTTGCTTACAATTAAATATAAATTAAAACATTATAACAGTATAGATAAATCAAATGAGTTAAACTTTAGAATGAAATACAAAATACAATAGTAGATTTCATTAGAAACTTTCCTACACCTTTTAAAATAAGTGCAAACAAAGGTTAGGTGTTTTAAGTAGTTTCGATTAAATAAATTATATATATTTCTTATCATGAAAACTAACTTAGTTTATTTAGTCATACCCGTCTGATCATCTGTGAGAATGAAACAATCTCGATAACTTTGAGAGCAAGAAATCTGATATTTGCAATATATATTCTGCACAACAATAATATATATATTTTTATGAGGCATCATTAATTTGATCGCATAACAACAATAATATATATATTTTTATGACGTATCATTAATTTGATCGTATAACAACATATTTTAATTTATCGATCACTTCCGAACCAGAGCACCCTTGTTTAAATTCTATCGTACATCTTCCTCGAATCTGCAAATAATAAAATATTTGTATAATATAAAATTTAAACACAACGTGCCGCCATATGCCCGAAATTAAGCGTAAAGAATATAATCAAAACAAGTAAGAATATTACAGTCGGGTGTAACCGATTGGGCAATACTCGTTCACAGAAATATATGAACTTATATATGAACCTATTTTGGAAAAATATAAATTTTTGTGATTCGTGTAGAAGAGGTCTTCATGAATGTATCCAGTTTAAATTTTTAGAATTAACAAAAAAAAGACTAAGTTCTTTCGGACATACAGGCGGACGGAAAGAACAAGTAAAATAATTAAAATTTTCTCGGCCAGAATCTCATGAAATATTTGCGCAGCTGGAGAATAGAAGCCACAGATGTTTGCCAATGTGTTGGGTATACAAAAATGATTTCATCAAATACGAAACCAATAAATCCACCGAAACCAATGACCCTCAAACTGTTGTGGTGCCCAAAATGTAGAGCTTACACGTTAGATGGCTTGAAGTTTATTTGATAGTTGTAACCTAAAACTAGTTTGTAATTTAGCAAGTACACGTACTGTATATAAATATTTATATATACACATGCAGAAATATTTTGTTATTCTACTAGTTTTACGAAGCGGCGTTGCCTCTTTGGATCCTTAATGGCCATTGCCTGTGAGACCATTGCTGTGTCCATTGGCGTGCAGCTTCGTCTTGGACTCCACGCCGCAGGGATGGCCCAGCAGCTTGGCCTTCTTCGATGGCGGCTCGTTTGTAATGCTCGCAAAGTCAAACTGCCAAGAAAAGCGTTAAATGAAAACTAAATTCGATTTAGGATATTTGCACATTTGCCGTACCCGATGCTCCAGACTAAGATGCGATATGGGCGGCAGTCCGATGCAGCCGCGCAATATGTTCTCGATGGCGGCACGCTGGCTGAACAGCGAGTTGACCACCTGGGAGCCGCTGGGCACCAGAGGCGCCTTGGTCAGATAGCTGAGCAGCGAGAGCACCGGCTTGAAGGGCACCCACGGAGCCGACTCCCGTTCGGCGCTGCGCAACTGGATGCGGGCACTAAGCTCGGCCAGAATGACCAGATCCAGTATAAGTGGTGTCGCCAGCAAGGAATCCTCGCACGTGTTGTGTATAACCAATGTGTTGTGGCCGCCCATCATGATCTCGGAGGTGTACTCGTCCATGGCACGCTTGCTGTCGCCCACATAGGGCACGTACTTGATGACCACCACATGATCGGGATGCTCGTTGGGCTTATAGAGCACACTGTTCGAAGCGACCATATCATCGACCACATTGCTCTTGGATATCTACAAAAGAAATAATGAGTACTGTAGTTGGAGTGGGGGGGGGGAGAAGGGTCAACTGTTACACACCTCCTTGGAGCGGAACTGCTGTGGAGCAGAGAGATTCTTGCCATCGTTGTTGCCCAGGTGGTTGTAGCTGACAATGGAGACCGGCTTGATGCCGGCACCCACCAAAAAGTCGACCAGCACCGATTTAATCTTTGTTTGGCCCGACTTGAAGTCGTCGCCGGCAATGAAGACCTGCTTCTCCTCCGCCAGCTCAATCAGACCCGGCACAAATGTGTTCTGTGGCGATCCATTGATGTAGGTGCACTGCGAGAAAAAGTCGGGTTAGGTACACATGGAAGCAAACTGGGTTTGATGTGATTGTACTTACGCCCTCGGCTATGCTGGCCATGGCAAAGATCGTTGATGGCGACACCTCCGATTTGTTGGCCTTGAGGGAGGCCAACAGCTCCTGGCTGGTGGTGTTCAGGCCCGGCTTCACAAGGCTGAAGCGTTCCGTGTTCGCTGTCCAGAGCACGACGACGGCGCCGACGCCGCTGCGCTGCTTGAAGTCGCGTATGTCGCGACGCACCTGCTCGTACTGCTCCAGCTTGGTGCCCTCGATGAGATTATCGGCGCGATCCAGCTGATTGGCGGCAATAAAGTCCGGATCGTAGATGGATGGGCGCGGCTTCAATGCGGATAGCTGCTCGTACAGCTGATCCTGCAGGGCCACATCCAAGACCTGGGCACGACGCATCGCGTCGCCCAAGTGCTTGCCACTAATGTCCCAGCCGTCCAGGACAATGTCGTTTGGCTCCACCATCGGCAGCAGCTCCTTCATCGGTACATACACATCCCGGCCCGTCTCATCCGAGCCAATCAGGACCGTTGACGCTTGGGTAATGGAGCCATACCAATTGGCTTCCTGCACGCCGGTCTTCGTGCGCCACTCCAAACGGCGGCGATTCGCCTCCAACGCCACCGTCAACGTGGAGCCGTTGTTGCCGCCCCAGCCCACCAGCATGACGCCCAGCTTGGGCACCTGGCGAGCTGTCCGGATTTTCAGGGATGTTGTCTGCGGATGCACCTGCAAGCGAATCAACTAATTAACTTCTGGTCTATACCGAAATATTAACAAACAAATACAGTGCGGAGTGTGCTCGACTGGCGGATACCGCGTACTCAGCTCCATATCTCAAACATCAGACTCTATGAATATAAATTTATGCTTAAATACATTTTCTGTTTATTGTGCAATATTTAAAAGATTTTCAGGTAATAAATATAATAAGTTATATTAAAATATTTAATAGAGTAGAGCTAAAACAACTCGACTGCTGACTTCTCACATTTTCATACTCTGTTTTTAACCTATTTTCAATGGGCATAAATAAAATTTTTTCTGGCCAACAAACTTATCGGGCTCATTAGTTAAATGTGGCAAGACCATCCCTAAAATCTTAAACAAATATCGCGTGATTTTTATTAGCTTTTTTACAGACAAGCCGAATTTGTATGCTCTTTTGGTAGACTCTTTTTATCAACTTAAATAATGTATTTTTTTAATATCAAACAAAAGCTTGTGAATTTTTATGTTATTTATTTATTATTAAAAAATTAATAAAATTAAAAAACAAATAATTATCGAAATTTTAAATCATTTAATTTTGAGCTCTAACAATCATTTCAGCGCTAGTGTATTCAAACGTCGGTTTCGGAATTTTTATTTTATGCAATATTTGATTTCAGTTCTGGCGACGTGTTCTTATAAATATGTATGTAATGATAAATGTATAAATAATTCGTAAACGTGTTCAGCCAAAAGCCACTTGTTGTTATTCATTTGCCGCCCGGCTTTTTTTATTATTAATAAGCACATGTGAGAATTTCATCACAGTACACTCAGAAAAAAACTTGGTTCCAAATCAATATTTTTTTTTATATGAATAGTACTTTATTTTATTTAAAAAATATATTTAATTGAAACAGCATTTTAAATATGAACTTATTAAGAATTTTTTAAAGTTTTTTTTAAATATTTATAAATTTTGGTATTTTTTCTTTTATTAAAAATTGAAAAGTTCTTGATTTTAAAATAAAAAAATCATTCAAATTAATTATTAAAAAAAATAATTTATAATTTTAATTTTGTTGTCTTAAAAAATATATAATTCTTGATATTTTCCATCAAGTGTAAAAACAGCTGAAATCCTTATTAAAAAAAATTTAAAAAAAAGAACCAAGTGGCAAACAAATTAATATTCATAGAACGTTTAAAATCCAGAAATGAAATCTTAAAGTGCTTAATGGGATAATAAGTAAGCAAAGTCTATTCGCAAGCTCTTGTTCTCTTTTAAGAGAGACGCTTTGGACGCCGCAGTTTTGCAGTTATCAGCTGGCACGTCCGCCAGTAAAATTGACCTTGAGCAAAGAAAATGCAACAGTGTCTTCCTGTGTTGTTGTCTCACAATAATACACAATACACACATAATCCACACAAACCACGATAATAAACTTGGGCTTAAATTCAATTAATTATATTTATGGACGACGCATGCGCATTGTTGGAAGAAAGCACGCCACCAAAAACAATATGTAATTAGTGGGAAAGGCAATGGGCAGTTATCAGTAGTTTATCAGCTACTATTTGTGGAAAATGTGCGAGAATCAATAACTTCCTAACTGTACGCATGGAAAATGAATTTCGGATGTGCGCTCATGTCAATATTAACACTATGCTAATCAAGTAAAAAATTTTTCCACTTTATTTCGATTTGTTTGTTGTTGTTTTGGTCACCCTGTATTTATTATTTATTTATGTATCTGCTTCGATGTCCCTGTTCCGCGACTGGAGAACAGTCGAGAACAGTTGCAAGCTTCTGCGCCGGACAGCCACAAGTTCAATGTGAAGGTCAGAGGGTGGCCAATTAAATTGTTCTAGTTTCCTGACTGTCGGCCCTTTTTCTGTGTGCGTAGCTACCTGCCTCAACAACACTTGGCCCTAATCCCATTAGATCCTTATGCAAGTCTTACGTTCTATTTGCGAAATGGCCTTGAAACGCGTTGGCTTAAATCAATAGCTGGCCGGCAAACTCACCTGCAGTTGGCCGGAGGCGGTGCGCCTCACATTCGACGTTTGGTATTCGTAGTCCGTCTCAATAAATTCATCGTCCACGTGTACCTTGGGCGAGATGATTTCCAGCGTCGAGTTTTTGGTTGGCTTCATTTTATTTTGGTTGATACACGTCGTGAATACAGAATACAGAATATAAATATATATATGTATTTATCGTATGTTTCGCACGTTATTTGCTAAATTTGACGTCTCGCACACTTTGTGTTATGGTTTAGCGTGTGTTTTGTTTTATTATTGGAATATTCGGACACGAATTGTTGTCTATGTTCTTGGTCTGCTCAAAGCAAAAGTTCGAATGAGCTACAAGAGTCAGATGCCGCCCGCTTTTATTTACTGCAGCGGCACATAATTTTCTTTTTTTCTGCTCACTCATTGTTCTGGCAAGAGAGCCGCGCAAAGAGAACCTTGAATTTGCCGGTTGTGATGCCTACAAAGAGAGTGAGAGAGCGCCGAAAGCCGAAAAGAGCGTGCACTATCAAATAAATGTGTGTGTGGGCGCGTGTCTGTGCGTGTGTGCATGTGTGGGTGTGTGTGTGTGGCTTTAGGTAGAGCTCAGAATTTCTTGCTTTCAAATTGAAAGTTTAGCGCATTAATAATATTATCATAATATTCTTAAGGGTTTTAAATAATGTGTGGAGATTTCGATCGAAGCTGAAATAAAGCCCTTAATTCTGAATAAGGATTAATTAATCAGTAATTATTAATTTTGATTATATGGAGTTCGACAGATTTTGCTGTGTTTGAGCTAGATAAGAGAAATTTTTTTGTACTGTTATTTAAATTTACACAACAAAAATAAACATAAATTTGGGAGTATTTAGTGCATTAGTGTTATCCGAGCTAGCTTAGCACTTAAATTTAGAATAATTTATAATTAGCATCTATTTATAACTAGTCTATGCATACTAAACTAAACTAAACAAATTTGTTTTCAAATCGCATGCTAATTAATGTGGATAAAGCTTAGTTAAATAATATATTTATATATTCCACACTGTTCAAAATAATAATTATTATTACTTTTTATTTTGTCTCGTCATTTGTTTACACATGCTTTAACATTAACATAATAGCATAATACATTTAACTGTAAATTTAGAAATAACATATTTTAGGTAATTTGCATGATTTCAATTGCGTTTTCTTAATGGGTCTGAAACTAACAGAATAACAGAATGTTAACGCTTGAAAATTGCAGAGCAGCAGTTTGGTTCACAGCAAAGCATAATGTCAGCATAGTATTCATTCTTCAAACAAATGAAACGACAAGTGGACATTTAATTTCCCTTATTTGACTCTGCTTTTAACCTCAAGAGCAGAGAGCAGAGCTCTTCTCATTCATGACTAGAAGAGTCCAGATTCAATCACCGTTGTGGAAATTTTTTTGCGCGCAAATTTTTTTGTTATGATTGTATGTGATGGCTTTCAAGGTTTTTTTGTGCTTAGCCCCATTGTACGTACTACAGCATTATATGAAGTTTGTTGTTTCCATGAAAATTTGCGCTACTCGAATTTTCTAGATGCACTGACGTTGCGGCTTACCGGAAAACTTTCCATTATTGCGCCAATTGAATGCAAGCTGCGCTCAAATTACAATTTGTTTATCAATAGGGAATGGGTTGGGCTTTTTAACCGAGGCAGGGCATTCTTTTTGGGTGGCATATGAATCGTCGTGGAAATGTTATTGCCAGCTTTAGCTGGCATGACTGTAAATTTCCATGACTAATAATTTTCAGATATTTTTTAATTAATATTGAAATCCAAAATAAAGCTTAATTAAGCTATTTAAATAAAGTTTGTTATTAAATATTATTATATATTTTATAGTTACTTTAAAATGGCAATAAAATAATAATATTTTGTTTTTTGGCATTTCAAACAAATCAATTAATCGGTCTAAACTCAAGACAATTTTTGAATATTGGAATATGAGAATATTAATAAAGAAATTGGGGTGTGTTTCGCTGACTTGAGTTTTTGCAGACGCAGATGGGATCCATTTGCAATTTCCGACATCGATTTCGTAATACTCTGTTCAGAATGTGATAACGAGTATATTTGTTTGTTTTCTTTTTAATGTCTGTCTTGACGTAATGTTCTTTTTTTCTACTCAGCCATGAAGTGAAAAGAGTCCGTCTGTCCATATGAACGCTTTTGAAGCTAGAGAATTAAGACTTTTGATGTATACTTGTGTATATATGTAAAGTGTTAAGGATTTTTTATAATTGCATATTTTTTTTATTTTTTTTTATTTTATAAATCGATAATATTCACAATTTTAAATTTCGATTTATACATAATTATTTTACAGAAAATTGCATAGATTTAACAACAGAAAAAGTGTTATAAATAAAATAAATTAAATAAAAAAAGAACTTCAACTCAATATATTTATATTTTCATGCCTCTAATAATGTAATTATTAAAAAATAAATATTTATTAAATAATACTTTTTGCTATATGAACTGGGCTGGGATTCGGACCCGGATCCTCGTTGTTCATTTGCATAAATTGCCGAGCACTTAGAAAACTCATCTGCATATATTCAAATCGACTATTTTAAGTGATGTTGATTTTTTTGTTATGATAATATCCCCACATGAGACATGCAGGGCTTGTAGGCGTACCGTTTCCCCCACACGCGGCTAGAGCGATATCTGAGGAATGTATTATGCATATGTTTGCATTTAGCCAAGTCATCCCCAGTGATTACCAGCTGGTGTCCATTTCCTGCGGCTAGATCTTGGTATACTATTCAAACAGTTGTTTGTTTTAAGAAAAATAAATACAAATTCGTGTATATTTATTATAATAATTTATACCAAGTATAAGTTGGCTAATTAAATAAGGTGCATTTTGCTGTTAAAACCGTAGATTCATAGTATAATTACTTTGCAATTTTAAAAACTAACAAAAGTTTGCATAAATTACTTATTTGGGCTTAACATTATGTACAATTAAAGGCAATTGAATAACATTAACACGCGTAAATCACAACTTGTTTGACTAAAGAATAGAGAGTATCAAAGAACCAAAATAGTGCACTCAAAATAGAACAAAAAATTAACACTAAAATAAAACTCAACTAATTTATGAATATGAATAATACTGGGCTGGAATTATTTTAGTTATCCAAAAACTCCCATTCGCTGGATGTATTGGAATCACCCGATGCTGGAGGCTCCTGCTTTATGAAAGGATCCGATGCGCATCGAAAATCGGGTAAAAAGCTGTTATACTCCTTTTCCGGTGATGTGGGATTTGGTTGAGTTTGAACAAATTTTAAGGGCGCCTTTGTGGAGCCCGCGCAAATGCCATCAACAGGCTGTCCAGCGCTGTAATCCGCACGGTTGCCTGTCTCCAGCTGCTTAAGTGGCGTTTTCTGCACATTGATCTCCTCCAGTTTTGAGGGATAACAGTTGATCAAGGACGCGCTTAGCTGAGGCGTCTGTGTAGCACGCAACTCAACCTTGCTGGCCGGTTCAAGGTGCACCTCTGGCAAGTCCAGCTCGGCAGCCAACGTTTTGGCCTTTTCGGCAACCGTCTTTTGCAACGTTGTTGGAGACAGCGCATCGGGCAGATGCTGTAAAAAGGCGGTTCTAATATCCACAGGTGAGACCAGACCGTTGCTAAAACAAATTATATATATATAAATCATTAAAGTTGCAATTATTTACTATTATTAAAACTACTCACTTTTCCATTTGGCAGTAGCTGGCGTCCATGAGCGTTGCTGCGCTCGTCAGGGGCAACTTGCGCTCGTGTGTCTCCTGGCCAATTTCAACAATTCCTCCGATGCCCGCGCTCTGTTTGCCCACGGAAGCCTTGCGCTTCTTATGGGTCATGGTGCCGCTGGTGTGCACAATTGACTGCTCAAAGTCCATCTCGCCAATACGTTGAAAGATTTCCAGACGTCGATTCTGTTGCGCCAGCGGCGACTCTACGGCCAGGTCAATGGGTACGTTTAAATCGAGCTTTTCTATGGGCGGCAGCTCAAAGCACTCCTCAGCGCTGTTTAGCGCTGGCTCCAGCTCTAATGGCGATTCGACCTCCAGTTTGGAATAGTAGGAGGCTCCCAGCATGGGCAGCGGAGGCGGTAGCAGAGGATTGAAAATCACCTTGGCTGTTTTGTTCGGACGCTCCGGCAAAGGACCTAGACGTAGCAGCGAACGCTCTCCTTCAAGCACAAATATCTCCTTGCCGCAAACACAAAAATCTAATATTTTCCGGAAACCACGTGCGACAGCCTCAACTTTAAGACGTTCCAGATTTAGAATATACAAAGCGGCATCGTCATGGGTCACCACTAGTGCATCCTGGCCATCGTACAAATCCAGCTCGCGAAAGTTTTTGCTGGCCACAACGGTATCACTGCAGGAATGCGCACTAGTTCCGGCTGATGTGGGAGCACGAAGCTTGGGGTTTAGCAGAGGTATCTCCCAGGTGGGACCGCGCAATACGTCTTCGTTAAAGATTATGGTCTTGGACACATTGCCAAGAGCATCGGCTACCCAGAAGCGCAGATTCGGCCGTCCGCAGATCATTTGTGGCAAATTATCATTCGTTGTTGTTTGCTTAAGGAATACCCCGCCGCAGTCGATCAGCTGCTTTCGATCCTTCTTGCCCACTTGGGTGATTTGCCAATTGTGGGTCTTGGCATCACGACGGCAAATTATGCAGCGATAAAGCGTAGCGACCAGTAAATAACTCTGATGTACACACAGCTGCACAATCTCATAGGCCTCGCTTAGTATCTCCAGGGATTTGCTCAGGTGCTGTGGATTGTGGTTTAAAGAATTGGAATAAATACGAAAAGATAACTGCATCTCTACGTACCGCTTGATAATCGAATTCGGTGAGCACTACGACCCCCTGCCGGTCGCCGGAGTACAGCTTCATGCCATTCTTGGACCACTCACAGCAGCTGACCACGCACCGATGCAGGTCCCGTATGGTGTACCGTTCGATGGGTTTGCTCCGTGTGCAGGGTGCGACCAGATCCAGGTCCGGTGGCAGCTCTTTTTGTATTTGAAAAACGCTCACCTGGCCGTTGGCACTTCCGGCTGCCACCATATATTCCACTGAGTTAACTATTTTAACGCACGTTATGCGTGTGGAAACCTTTGTCATTGAGGCGGTTTTTTTTTTTTTTGGAGGGGGAAGCACACAAAACATTTATGAGTTTACAGCACGCAATGTCTTTAGTGAGTCATGACCCAAAACTGTCCACTACCTACCTCGGCCTTCAGCTTCTGCATTTCGCCCGAACGGCGATTATACCAAAAGACAATTCCCGCATCACTTCCAAGCGCTAGGAAATCCTCAATGGCATCGACGCAAGTTATATTGAGATTCGAGGGGAAGAAACCGCCCCGAGCCGTTGGGATAAGCTCCATGATCTCAGTTAGCGGTGCCCATTCACGTAAGCAGAATTCCTTGCTGTTGGCCATAATGGCTCAATAATATTTTAATAGAAATTTAATTTAATCTCCGTGCCAGCCTCAGTAAACAACAACTATTAACATTCAGTTTGTTTATATTCGATATTTTCAACAGCCGAGGACAAGGTTCCTGAGTTGCCATATTTTCGAAGTATTGCTGTTGTTTAATTTTAAATATTCGATATCTAAATATATCGTTGCAAAAATATCGATTTGAAATTGTATCGAAACTGGGAAGTATCGTCTATAGTCGATAAGTTATCGAAAGTGCAGAAAAATAAAAATACACTTGTTTCATTTTATTAAATAAGTAGACTTATATGCTCATAAATATTAAGAAGAGATATCCTACGTGAAACAGTGCAATCGCACCTGCACACAGGACAGCAAATTAATAAATTACCACAGTTAAAATAAATATACGTGCGTACACAAGTAAGTGGCATTAACGTTCATAGGCTGGGCCAAAGTTCATTAAATAAACGTTAATCAGTCCACAGCAACATGGGAGACAACAATAATTTGCGTAGCCCAGTTATTAACGAGTCGCCGATGCTGGCAACTCCCTACGGCAACGTACGGGCACTATCAGCTCCTCCACCGATACCACAGTCCCCTCTGTTGCAGAGCTCATATGGTTACGGAGGTGGTTACGGCAACCCTGGAGGTTACGGACTCGGATTTGGCGGCTACAATGCAGGAGGTTATTCTGGCAGTGGATTCGGATATGGTGGTTTTGGAATGGGCGGTCTGGGTGGCTTTAGCGGCGGTGGCGGTTATGGTGCCTACAACAGATTCGGCGGCATGAATGCCAACGATCCGGAGCAGCGTTTCATTCAAATGGCCGAGGCTAGTTCGCGTCCTGCATTCCAAAGTATCGAATCGCTAGTATCGGCTATTGGCAACATTGCATCAATGCTGGACTCCACATTCTTTGCGTTAACGAGCTCTTTTCGTGCCATTCTCGGCGTGGCTGCGAACTTTGGACGCCTCCGCAGTGTTTTTGCTCAGTTCTGGACAACGTTTGCTATCTTTCGCGGACTAAATTGGATCTACAGAAAGTTCGTATCTTGCAGTCGCGGTTGAAATATTTTCATTAATCTACTATCTTCTATTCAGAATATTGTTTTGGCTGCGCCTGTCAAATTTGGATCCTTCGTCGACAGCTTTTAAAAAAGCATTTGCCGAGGCTCTTAACGATAATAATGTACAGCAAAGTGGAGCGCCACATCCACCTCGAAAAGGCACATCCCCATGGCCAGTGCTAGCATTCCTTAGCTTCATCTTTACCGCGCCTTATCTCATAATGAAATTGCTGGGCACCGTCACGAATACGGCGCAAGAGGAAGGTACGCACATGAACATTGCACACCACGCCTATCTTATCTCAGCACTTTGCTCTGAGCAGCTCATCTAGATAAAGCTGCCTCTTTTATGAGATAAGCACGTTGATTTAATTTTCACTATTGACAATTTATTTGTTTAATCCAAACAGCTCGGAATCCTTCCAAGTGGACTGCGCCCATTGAGACGCAGGCCTTATATGATTTTCAGGCGCGCAACCAAAGCGAATTGACATTGCGTGCTGGCCAGACTGTCAAGGTGGCCCCACGTGAGATTCAACAGACTCTTCAACTTTTGAATACTGGATGGGCCCTGGCGTCAGCTAATGGTCAAATCTCAGGGTTAATACCAATTAATTATGTGAAATCACCGCAACAGATGCGTGAAGAGCGTCAGAAACCCACTGTACCATTGCAGCCACAGCCCGAGCTGATGAATCTATCTGCAAATGCATTCCCCTCCCCGCCCTTGGATCAACAAATGAACTACGAATTCAATTTGGCTGCTCAGCAACAGCAACCACTTGGTCCACCGTCTACGACGGCGGCGACATTCGAAGAAGGATTCGCTTGAACGAAGGAGAAACCTATAACGCTTAGCTTTAAGCCAAAGGAATTGGTGTTCCAGACGCGGTCTGAACAAATTCGAATTCATCTTTGGCTTACTAGTTTTTAAGTTAATTTAATTGTCCGATATGTCCACCCTCACTATTCCCAGTTACGCTTCATTGATGGTAGAGATTGGACAGAATTTACGATGGTATTTTTTAAACACAATTACAAATACACATCTAATTCCAAATTTTAATTTACTTTGTTTTACAATTGGTGTTGTAAATGGGCCTCTGGTCGTATTTATGGTTGTCTCTAAAAGTAAATTAAATATGTATCATTTAACGAAATAATAAATGGATAAATGTATTACTATAAAATATGGCTGATGTAATTAACATAAAACTAATTTCCCCCCAAAGAAGAAAACTAAACTATTTAATTTTTTAAATCATATTTTACAATATGTATTCAGTTTATTACCTATGTACTTGGTTTTTGTTGTATGTTGATGCATTTTGTATTTGCTCTTTGTCGATTTCCCATTTTCAAAATGAAAGACTTTAAATTTATTACACAACTACTGCTCGACTCTTAAATGTACATATTTCACTTCCTACTAATTTGTATGCATTTCTTTTCATTTGAAGTTTATTATAAATTCTAGAAATTTATAGTTATTACTAAATAGGTAGGTTGATTATTTTGCATTTACTTGTAATGTATATGTATCATATAGCTTTATATATATGAATATATATATACATATATATATGTATATGTGTGTATATATAAACATATTTTTTATATTACTTTTAGCTGAACAGTTCTTGAGAATTTTTTGAAAATGTGAAACAACTGTTTTAAAATATTAATGTTAGGCAAATAAACATATTTTATATGCGTTTGTCTACAGTTTGCACTGCAAGCTGTAGCTCTAAAAATATTTTCATTATATTTTATTGCTGTCATTTCAAGGTTTTGGTGTACAATATTTTTAAAAGTTGCTCTACACTTACAACATTTAAGTATAACTTTTAAAAACGTTTTCTGTTCACTTAACAGTTTGTTTAAGCAATTGATTAACAACTAAAAAGAAGACAGGCATTTTTTTTGTATATTTTCACTAAAATACAAGTTTTTGCTTAAATAGAATTAATTTATAATTTTTGCGCTTAAAAATTAATTTGAAAATACAAATACAAACTGAACGCCAAGTAATATTTATAATTATTAAATGTTGATTTTTTTTAGCTTATTTATAGTTAAATCAAGTCTCATTGAGAAATAAACGAAATCGAAGCAGTTTAACGCTTGTGTGTTGTGTGTGTGTGTAAAGAAAGACCATTGTGAATAATGGGCAGCCTAACCAAATGGGCGTGACAATCCTAGCAAAGCGTTAATAAACGTAAAATTAAAAGTATCCTCTGCATAGCCACTGGTGACATCCCCAGCATCCACAGGGGACCCCGTCGCCCACGACACGCCCGCATCGTCGTCAGCTCAATCGATGTCATCCTCTAGCTCATCATCGTCCTGCTCAAGCTTGAACTCGACATCGGTGGTATGCTGTGCAAAGCTTTGAGACTCATTAGTTGATTCGAGGTACTGATTGAAGTCGTTTGTATCGTCATCCGAATCGTACATCGGATCACTCATTTTACCAGTGCCGTAGGCTGTAAACAAATTTATTTATATTAACATTCAGTTTTTGCCATAATTAAAACATGAATACAGGAGAATTAGTACCATCTAAATTTCATGCATACCTTCTACATATTTGGCCAGATTTGGTGGAACCCATCCCTTGACGCGTTCAATATTCTCCCCCGTGCACTCGCCCTTATCCAAGCCTGTCAAATGACACAATTTTATTAAACAATCACTTGTGTTTAGTAAATATCACTTGTGTTTAGTAAATATACGCTTACCCAGCAGGAGGCCCATGCGTTTCAAGACCTCAATGTCGTCGTGCATTTCGAATGTGTTGTCGAACTTGAAAATGTACTCGGATCTGCAAACAAGATAAGCAAAATGATAATTAATTAGGAAAATAAACTAATCTTGAGTTGACATACTTGTCGTTGGTGACACTGCAATTGATCTTTGTCGATTTGTGCGTATTCACAATGATGAACGGCAATTGAATTGAGGAATTTGGTGATGGCACCACGCCCTGGCTCTCTGCCCGTTTATTGCGCTCGACGAGACCCTTGAATGCCACATGCTGCATAACCAGTTCACGCAGCATTTCCTCTTTCTGCTTGATTCGGTCACGACGTAAATTGTTCTCTTCTTCAATTGCTAGAAATTGCTAAAAATTGTCAATTGACAAAGAATACCTTTAGTACAATGTTTACATCGATTTAAGGAAGCATAATTGCTATACCTCTGCCGAGTTGGCGGGCAAGCCAATCCAACGTATTTCCTTTTTGTCCTTAGAAATAACATTGATTGCCATCAGTACGTTGAGCGCATCGTATACACGACGCCGGATATTCTTTTGATCACAGTTGTTGTCATATGAATTGTTCTTCAGTTCTTCAGTAACCAAATCATCAGCAACTTCATTGTATGTGGTCTTGCCCTTCTCCTGCACCTTCTCGCACACCTTCATCGAAAAGTGACGCAGACCCTTGCCGGCCTTGTCCGGTTTTCGTTTCCTTTGCACAGACGAGGAAGAGGCGGACATCGTGTGCATGGGACTGCTCTGTATGGCGTGCCTAAAAAAGAATCCAAATGGAGGTCATTAACAATATTTCCTTATATTTTTACGGCTAGCAAGCAATAAAACTTACAATTTCGATTTCATTTTCATGGCGTTAGTTGGCGTATATTTGACATATCGCTCGTTTTTTATCTACAAATACATTTTTGTTATTCTTGTCACGGTGAATCAGGCGCAGTTAGGAGTAAAGATCATTCTTTACTTACCACCTCGTGAATGCCGCCGCCTCCTCCTCCTCCTCCAGTACCACTGCCTTTCTGCACTGACACTGGTGTATATGAAGTATCTGTGTTCAACGACAAAAATTAAAAGAAAAGTTATTTAAATTCTTTTTAGTTCTTGAGTTTAAGAAGCTGGCGACTTACTTTCGGTTTTTGGAATTGTTATACAACCGTCCTGAACACGAATGAATTGTCCCTGATTCGCTGTGCTCTGCGCGCAATAAGAGAAAGTTCAGTAATTGTTGACCATCATCGGCTGCTTGATCAATTGATCTTACCATCTGGCTGAATGCCCCCATTCGGCCCACATTTCCGAAACCGCCACTGTTGCTGGCCCCGCCGTTGCGTGTAGAACCGCTGGGAAAGACCAAACTTGTCTTTGAATTGTCCATGGATTGTGCTTGTTTCACTTGCATTGGCTTCAGCATTTTTGCAATTTGTCCTGAAATAACAACAACGTTTTTAATACCAAAATTATTTTAAAAGTTTGCACAAGTTCTCGTTTTCCACATACAAGTCAATTGTATTTTATTTGTTTTCAATGCCCTGTTTCTGTTCTTAAACAATCGATTAATATCGATGTGCTGCTTTGTTTATTAAGCTTATTAGATTTCAGTTTTTAGATTTCCTTATCTGAATTACAAATATAAAATAAATGCACAAATTTGAATACTATAGACACAAAGCATGTACGAACTTTGCTTTCGGCCTCAACCTCTAAAATTGTGAAAAAGATTAATTTTCTCGGTTAATTCGTCACCAAGATGGAAAATGTTCGTGCTTGCTTTGTTTCTATAATATTTAAATGCTCATTAATTAGGTTATCAGTAATCTGTTTCAAATTGTATGTATCTAGATTGAAGTCAGAGAAGGGATTTTTACGCACGTGTTTTACGCTCTTAAGTTTAGTTGGCCTCATCCGGTTTAAATTTATATGATGTACAACATAGTCATTAGAGTGGAAATTTTAGTTTTATCGTTCATGATACGTTTATCTACATTATACAATTGTTCAGACTTCTCTACTAATTCACGATTTAATATATCGTTTATTATCGACTGAACAATAACTGAATAACCTGACAAACTAAATAGTTTCGTTCACTTTTCACTTAAAAAAGTTCATTAGTTCAAATTAATGAACAGTTCAATGGAATTTATTCTGAACTGAACGAAACAACGTAACACAAATGTACGTTTGTTCCAGACTCCACTCTTTTGTCGTTGTTTGCTGCTTCATACATGTATGTACAAATGTTTGTACGTCGAATGTAAAGAATGAAAGCGTAATGCAAAAACCAAAATATCAACAACAACAACGTTAGCAGTGTGTGGAAAGAATTATTAAAACTCAAGAGGAGTTGGTTGTGGCTCCCCAAAATTGCGGTTATCTGCAAGGATGCATACAACAACACACAACGGTAGCAGTAATCCGATATAAGCATATGTATATGTATGTATGTATGTGTGTACAAATGTTTGTATGTCAATGCACGTGATCACACGCACATCGTTGTAATTCTTTGTATAAATGTATGTGTTGTACATACACATGTAACCGGCTTTTCTCCAAGCAATTTACATCTACATCTATCTATTTGTCAGATATGCTAATTATTCACCTGCTGCGATAACAATTTGCATAATTAAACTATTAACGAACGTTGAGCAGAGAAAAGAAATACACACACACATATACATATGCAAATCTTAATGCTTATGAATAAGAGAGCAAACCCGCAAAAAGGGCCAATCGGACACACACACAAACACCTACATGTGACTCAAGGCTTAAATACTGTCAAACATCGCTCTGCATTAAGACTTACCTTTGGGCCGGTTAGCCGGTGCGCCGTTCGTTCGACGCTGCTCGCTCATTCATACAAACAACACATGCGCTCACAAATACACATACATCTAAATCTATGTACGTGAGATGGTCAACAGAGCGGCAATAACAACAACCATATCTGCCGGCGTCAGCGTCGCTGCGCAGTCTCTGCTCACATGTTTGGTGTTTGCCCATTTTGGGCTTTAACTATTTTTCTATCTACACGTACACATATACACGCATACATACGTATGCATGGCATATATACATACATATATACTAATGGGGGAATATATGTTTGCTCAGCTTTTTTGTAACACATAGCAAAATGTCACGCAGTTTTCGTAATTCTGTTTCACCTCCAACACGCAGAGCTCACACACCAACACACACAGGCACACACCTACTCAGTCTGTTTTTGTATATTCAATTTTAATTTATGATTTATTATGCAAAGGATTTAGAACAAAAAAAAAGGCGCACTCGCAGGAAGCTTTAACGACGACTGCGCTGCCGGCGTCTGCTGCGCTGCTATCAGCTGTTTGGGACTAAAAAAAAAGCTGGGCAAGTATCTTTTAGTTGTAGTCACCGAATAGCGAATAAAATGTGTTTGTGTGTGTTTGACTGAGCGCCAACTGGGCGAAGCGCGGCTGTCGTCGCTGCCCGGCAATGTACAACACATGCATACAGCCATATATATATTTATATATGTGAGTATATACATATCTACATATATTGGCAGCAGCAGACAAAACCAACCGATTTTACTTGATTTTATTTTTTATTATTTGTTTTTTGACGTGTTGCTGTGCAGTTGTAGTAGTAGTTGTTGTTCTTGTTGTTGTTGGTTTGCCTCGCCGCGGCGTTGTGTATGCGCTTAAAGCGTATTAAGCGATAAATATTGTATGTAAAAGGAAACCGAAAAAAGAAAAAGATGGCGTTTACGCGCCAGTGTGCGAGCATGCAAGTTAGTAGTATCTCCCCCGCCACTACTATTGGGAAAACGCAAGTCCCTGCATCTGTGTGTCTGTGCCCAAGTACGTAAGAATATATAAATACATATATATGTTTGTATGTTACGCATTCATTAAAGTAAAATTAAACTGCAGGAATAAAATCTGCTAATGGAATTAAAGGAGGTTGTAGGCGGTTGATTGATGGTCAACTCAGCCTCCTAAGCGATTTGCTTGGAGAGAACTTACCGTGCTCATCCTGAAAGAAATAGTTGACTTCATCCGTCTTCACTGCGCCGCTAGTCGTTTGATTTGTGGCCGAGGTATGCGCCATTTTCAGGTGTTGCCGCGCTGTTGTTTGTGGGGTGAGACAGGTGTAGCGACCGTCGATTCTTCGGCTCTTTTAGTGCCCAGCACCCTTCCGATGAGCTGCTGCTACCTTTTGCTTGTACTCCTACTATTTGCTACTATTATTGTTCTTGCACTTGTGCAGGGGTGGGGGCCGTTCACTAATACGCCGCCAAAAAAGAGTCAATACCAGCAAACGAAAAGCGTATATGTGAGACCCTCCTGAATGTGAGTGTGCAAGTGAATGTGTTTGTGTGTGGCGCGGCCGCCAACTATGAAATCCGTATTTTGTTGGGTGCACAATTTCAACACGTGTATAAAATATTCTTTGCACAACACTTCACGGATGTATTAATATTGGGGCGTGATTGCCTGCAATGGTGGCACACTTCGGAGTGCTTATTTTGATAGCAAGTGAAAATTTGGTTGTCGCTCGAGTCAAAATGGCGAGCGCATTTTTTGTTTCCAGCAGCAGCAGCGCATTTTTTCTTGTCACACACACAGAAAATGGTAGAAATGCGGGTTTTTCAAATGCGTTTTTCGTGCACTTTCAGGGTTTCGATTTTGCAGCGCTTTTTTGCAAAAGGATCGGCAAATTGTGTTGTTGCTGATGAACTATTTAAAATGTAATTATTGTTCGTTTTTATCGCAGCACGATATGCACAAAATTTCCATCAAGTCGTTGGTTTTTCGACGACGACAACGACAACGACTACGAAAACGACCAACGTGCGAGTGCGAGCGAAATGGCAGACACCGCGTTGAACAGCTGATTGGTTCGGCGCGCCAAATTTACGCATCAATCGAACTCAGTGTTGTGTAACGTACGTCAGCTTGGCGGCTCTCATAAATGCATTAAATATTTTGTATTCATCCGCACCCTTTAATTAATACATAAAAATGTGCACCTTATTGACTAAATAATTCTCACTATATAATAACCTATTAATGTCACCACCACCTGCTGCTCATGTAAGAAAGAGCAGATCTAAAGGTCAATGCCACGCATTTTTATAAATATACTCTAAAATATAACAAGAACTAATAATTTAAAAATGGCGAGCGGCATTTCTTTCAAAAAATTAAAACTAAATGTATCGCATGTTTCTTAAATAACTTTTATCATCTCCAACGTTATCCAGCACTCTATGTAAAATGTAAACAAAGCTGTTATCGTTGTTGCATGTGAAAATCGACTACAATTCTGTAGCCAGCTCAACATCTGTTGGATTCCCTATGCACAGTTGCTTTGACATATCGATAGGTTTTTAAACGAAAACTAGCAACTGTTGTTGGTTGCCCTACAACTCAAATTTACATTTGTTTTTATATATGCTATTTTTAAATTTTGTTTCTTTTAAAGGAGAAAACGCATATAATAGAATATATAGTATTTTTTGTTAATGTGAAATTAACAACGAACGAGTATGTGATAGAACTAAATGAACCAATCGTTCCTTCTGTAAAGTGAGTCGTACCAATGAACTTATTCCGAACAACTCTATATTCGCACGGCTGTTTTTGCCAAATAGTACCATAAACATATTACTGATATTATAAAATGTCAAAACTGGAAATTGGCAATACCTTACGTGAAAAGTTGACATTAACATAATAAACATAAACTTAAAAGTCCTTAAATCAGAAGCAAATCATAATATCCACCGCCTGAGATTGGTTCGACCAAACAACAAAATGGTCGATCCGCTATGCAATTATAATGTATTAGAGTCAATATTCTCATATTTGGAACTCAACGACTTAAATCGGTGTTCACAAGTTTGCAAAAGCTGGTATCATTTCCTAAACGATGAGAACAGCGATGTTTGGCGATGGCACTGTCTGCGAAAGCTGCCCAAGGAGTCAATCAAATCTGACCTGCTGGCGTCTGTCCCCACTTACAAGACAAAGTTGCGGGCGTACCTTCACGCTTGGAGTCCAAACGATTGCTCGCGGAATGTCTATATTAAGCCAAATGGATTTACGCTACATCGGTAGGCAATTAAATTTGATTGTTTTTGATAATATATTATAATATAGGGATTTTTTTTATAATAGGAATCCTGTAGCACAAAGTACGGATGCAGCACGGTCTAAAATAGGCTTTCGTCAAGGTCGCCATGCATGGGAAGTGATTTGGGAGGGTCCATTGGGAACAGTTGCCGTAATAGGCATTTCAACAAAGGAGGCGGCTCTGCAGTGTCATGGCTATGTGGCGCTACTGGGCTCCGATGATCAAAGCTGGGGCTGGAACCTGGTGGAGAACCATCTTTTACACAACGGCGATTCGCAGGGCAGTTATCCGTTGCTGAACAATGCACCCAAATATCAGGTTGGCGAACGCATTCGCGTTATACTCGATTGCGATGATAAAACTCTATCTTTTGAGAAAAATTACGAATTTCTCGGGGTAGCGTTTAGAGGTAAGATTTTAATCGTGTTTTTTTTTTAAGATACAACTGAACAATGTGCTGAATTTTTTGCAGGTTTGCCAGATAAGAAACTTTATCCTACGGTATCTGCTGTCTATGGCAACACTGAAGTGTCCATGGTCTATTTGGGCTCACCTTTGGACGGATAACTATGAGCACAGCTAAAGCCTTACTGCCGTACAATTTGTAAAATATCTGCAATTAATAAGTATATATGTATATTCGTTTAGATTTCAGTCCCTCCCTTATAAAAATGCGCGAATATTTCTGTCTAGTCTCTAGTTTCTATTGTACAAAAATATATGCATTTTGTTGATTTTAGACTACGCCAAAGTTAAAATCACCTCTATTTGTTCTACATAATAATTAAGTTAAATTGTACGAACCAAATAAATAAGTAGTTGTAATTTCATACAATGAATGGCTTAAACTCATAAAATTCCAAATCTTGGTTTTTTTCACTAATATTTCCGGCAAGATCTTTAATAATGTTTCATAGTGCGCTGCCTTACTATAAAATTATAAAATAAACTTACTTTTATACAGCTGTTTAGTGTTTTACTGTGAAACTCAAAGGATTATTAATTTTTCATAAATTCTAGGCTTGTCCTGCGATATACAAAAAGATAATCGATTAATATGTGTTTATGGTTTCTTTGTAAATTGAAGTCAGGATAAACACGTTTGAATTTGTGTGTTGTGTATTATAAGGCATTTGGTGAGCTTGGCTGCAAGGACTCCGTGGCGCAACGGTAGCGCGTCTGACTCCAGATCAGAAGGTTGCGTGTTCGATTCACGTCGGGGTCAAGCGGGAATACATTTTTTTCTTTTAATTTTTTATTTTATTAAAGAAAACAAAATTGTTATTTTTATTTAAAGCGATTACTATATATTTGTATTTCAGGCATATAATTTTTTGATTAGTTTGGATTTAGTTTATTCATATTTATTGTACTGTTTGTATACGATTTTCTGAAATATAAATAAACCCATCAATTTTAACAATTTTCGAATATTTATTTATATGTAAACTGTTTAGTAGTGCAAGAAACAACATTTGCAAAACGACCATTCGTTTATCTATTTTAAATTTAAAGGGTTAATTTCGTTTTCTCTCCGTAAATGCCATAATTAAAATACATATTTGTCTTTTAAATACATATGTATATACATACTTTTGTATATAGATAACAAGCAATTTAAACGATTTGACTAACATTCATATGTAAATATATATATAAATTTGTATGGTGTAGATTATTTGTTAATGAATTTTAGCTTAATTGTAAATTCCCTAAACGGTTTTCAATGACGTCTTATTAGTTGTTCCCTTATTGCATACGAATGTACGCATTTGTATGTATATATATAAAAAATAGTATTAATGTGCCATAAATTGCATTTAAAATGAACAAAATAATGTATGTTAAACTACCAACACCAAAATTCGCGATGCTTTCGTACATATATCTTGCATATTTAGCTAAACGAAACTAAAATTTCAACAAATTTTTACACAAGTCAAAAAATAATTATTTTATTTGCTATTGACTAGATTTAGGAACTCCTCGCGCGTCTTTGGATCATCGCGGAACACGCCAAGCATAGTCGAGGTAACAGTTTTGCTATTGATTTTCTGCACACCCCTCATGACCATGCACATGTGTCTGAAAAAACGAAATTAATTTATTAGACATTTAATTTAAATAATTGAATAAACTAAGATAATTAAATTTTAAAAGCAAAATTGTTTTTAATTAATCTATTATGTGCTTAAAGCAGCGTTAGGGACTCGTCTAGCACAAGCATCGGTGGTTCAGTGGTAGAATGCTCGCCTGCCACGCGGGCGGCCCGGGTTCGATTCCCGGCCGATGCAAACAAACTTTTTTATTTTTAAATTATTTTTTTTTTACAATAGATATTCTTTGGCATTAATATGAATATATTTTTAATGTACTTACACGCCTTCGACAACAACTGCGACTCCTGCTGGCTGCACTGCTTGGGTCACAGCAACGGCAATTTGCTTGGTCAAACGCTCCTGGACTTGTAGACGACGCGAAAAGATTTCCACGATGCTACAAAATAAAATAAAAAATATTTTAATTTATATTTTAACTTCTATTTTCCTTGAACTTACCGAGCCAACTTGCTGAGTCCCAGAATCTTGTTGCATGGCAAATAACCGATGGAAACTTTGCCGTAGAAAGGAACCAAATGGTGTTCGCACATGGAAAACATTTCAATGTCTTTGACCACGACCATTTCATCGTGATCCTCGTCGAAGACAGCGCCATTAAGTACATCTTGTCAAAAATAAAGTAGGAGGAAATCGCTAATATTATTCGGCTCCATTTAGCTTTACAGCCCAAAGCGAGTTGGCAGCCCCGCACAGTTGGTCGCTGATTTATGTTTATGTTGACGTGTGGCATATTTTATGCTAGATTTATTTGCTCAATAAAATAATGTGTGTGTGTGTGTGTGTGGCATTGGCATAACTGAATCTTAAGTTGAAGTTTTCCACTTGACGCACTCGTTGAGCGTGTGTGTGTGTGTGTGTGTGTGTGTGTGTGTGTTGGTGTGTGGCTGGCGCCACTTGTTGTCCATTCTTTGGGAGCTTGAGCTTTCACTACTTCAGCTTTAAATGCTGCCTACTCTTGTGATTTTTCGCACACTTTTCGTTTGGTTTTAAGTGCTGCAACCACTTGACGCCCACAGCAGACCACATACTCTCTCTCTCTCTCTCTCTCTCTCTCTCTCTTGGTCGCTCTCCCTCTCTCATAGCAAAGTTTAAAAGCTTAAGTGCGTTTCCTATCAATTTCGCCATAACTTTTTGTCATTCAATGTCAGTCAAAAGTTTTGATTTTTCTCATTTCATTTGCGACAAGTTATGGATTAATTATATTAAATTAATTGCATGCCTAATTTGCAACCCCTAGCAGATTTTTATCAGGCTCGAGGCGATTTACAATCGCCAATAGCTGACAGTGTTGCTGATGTTGACCAATTTAAATGCGACTCTGATTTTGTGCGACTGTATTAAAAATAAATTGTAGAACCTGCTTTACGAAATGACTATTTTAAAAACCGGTCTGCATGCTTGCAATTAAACTTCAAACAAAAAATCGCTGAGCTATTGAGTCTTTATGAATTATGGAGCATATGTAAACACAGAAAGGGCAGACAAATTTTCAGTAAGGAATATAGCGGTTAATTCCTGCAGTGGCTCCAAATAGTAGTAGTAGTAGAGTGTAGATAATGCTAACATTTTGGGAAACTGTAAATAACTCGAACGTCAGGCAATTAGAGTAATGCGAGGCGCAGCGATAAAGGTGAAGTACGGACGATCGCTTGTGAATCATTGTCGAAGCAACTAGTTTTTGTAGTTCGGCGTTTTTGGGGAAATGCCCCGGAAGAGACCGGCTTCAGTTTGATGGATGCCTGACGCATGCCCCGAACAGGAGAGTCGACTTGTTCACTGACCCAGTGCTAATTGGACTGACGGAATGTGTTAAGTGCCAATGGGACTTGTGTTTGTTGGCTGAGAAACCCCCTTTGACTTACCCTCCAGATTCTGGTCGTAGCCCTTGGTGAAGTACAGCATTGCCTTGGCGGCACGCTCCGGTGTCTTGATCAGACCCTGTCGGTCCGGATTCTCGCCGAGACCGCCCAACAGCAGCCGATAGGAGCGCGCCATGTCCGGCAGCAGCGCCTCCCGCGTCGGCGGCTTATGATCCAGCTCCAGATCGTGGTGGAAAGTGCAGTTCTCATGGCCTGCAAACATCAAAGAGCAAACATAGTGACATTTAGTGTGCGGCATTTATGGGTGAGATAACCCGCTGACCCAGACTCGACGCCCATTTGGGCTGAAAGCACAGCATCAGATTGAATTACAATTGAATCTTTGTGCATCGGCTATCAGTGGACGGCTTATCACAAAAAGCGTCTAACGGGCATTAGGCGAGACCTGGCAATACAGTTGTTTTTGTTGTTAATTGTTATTATGGCACGGGTTTGTAAAAATTCCTGGCTAGCAGAATCTGTTCAATTGAATGATTAGAATTGGATTGTGCTCGGTGTGGGGCATTGACCCGGTTGCTCCTAACCTAATGATTAAATTGTTGCATATACATATATAATTCTCGAGGTGTCCCTGTGCATCCCTAAGTGTCCCTATACCTGGCGTTGTCGATGTACGCGGTGTCATTGGTGTTATCGGTTGTGTACCATCGTTTTCCGGGATGCTGACGCTGCTCTTCAGTATCAGGCGTGGACGATTGTTCACCAGCTGCTGCTGGCCAGTCTCCTCGACAGGTGCTGCCGCTGTGCCCGCTTCCTCCGGCTGGGCGACACCACGGTCCACCAGTGAGGAGGTGCCCGAGGTGCTACTTGTTGAGCAGACGCTATTGTTGCGGCCGCGGGACAGGATGTGCGCCTGCGGAAAATTGGTGTCGTCAATGGCATCGTTCAGCTCGCTGGCGCTCATCTCCGACAGTTGACGTGTGAAGCTCATTATGAAGTTTTGTTTAACTTTCAATATTTGTGGGAAACGGTCGCGCAAATAGCAATTGCCAAATTATAAATACACAAAATTTTAGACTTTGAATTAAAAGCCGAGCTAAGGCCGCGCTGACTTCGCTGCGTGTTTGCGTTGTGAACTGCTTTCGGCAACTGGCTGGGCAGCTGGGCTCAGCGATGCTAATAAGAACTTCGGCCAAAGCTTTCGGCGACGAAAGCTTCTCGCGGCAAACAGCAAGAGCAGCTCAGCTTTGCGCACGCCCACAGTTTAATGTCCAGTGGCGGCCAAACTGTGGCATTGCTGCTGTTGACTTTCGAACTTGTTGCTTTTGAGCGCATGTGGGCGGTGGGTGGTGGTTGGACTGTGGCTGGCGCCAATTCGAAATGGCCAAGGTTAGCTCTTAGTCTTTGTTTAATATTCGACTTAACTTCTTTATGTACCCTGAATAAGCATGACTCTAAAGAGGGTATAATGTGCTAGTCCATATTAATGTAACAGACAGCAGGAGGCATGAACCCAGGACATAATATAAATAACTATATACAAGTTTATCCTTGTTTTTTTATTACTCCTTACATTTCTCTTATATCGATAAATATCGATTTTATTTGTAGGCTCAAGCATTGTGTGAATAAATCGAAATTAATATTTTATTTAAAAAATATCATAATTTCTTTGAATTTTTGTATCATATATAATTATTTTTTTATTTATTTAATTTTTTCTCTTATATCGATAAATATCGATTTGATATATGAACAAACCAAAATTAAAATTTTACTTTATTTGCCCACAATTATTTAAAAGTATCATAGTTTCTGTGAGCTATATATATATAACTCTTTCCATTGCTCTTATATCGATAAATATCGATTTGATTTGTAGGCTCAAATAAAATCGAACTTTCCTATTTACGAATGTATTTTTTTATAATGATATAGGAAGAAACATTATTTCTTTGAGCTTTTAATGCACGTTATAGCGCATAGAGCTGAGTAGAGGGTATTTACTAGTCGGGCACTCCCGACTAAGGCACTCCCATTTGATTGTGCTTTTTCCTTTTTGTGCTTGCCCAAGCGCCAGCACTCAGTATTAAAAACATTACACTCACATTTAGACAAGTCAGCCCAACCAGAATCCTGAACTGACTAAATTCCGAATTCTCGACCAGCATGGCCCATCGAATTAAGCCCCGCTGCGATGACTTCGATGTGATTGGCGCCGTTCCGCGCGACCTTTCAGTGATCAAAAACTTTTTGAAGCGGGACTGTGCCGTAAAGCGGCTAATAGAGATTGAGGAGGACTTCTTGAAGAGATGCGCCGAGCAGAATGCCGATGCCTGTGCGGAGTCTAAGCAGATGGGAAAGAAGAAGCAACAAACTGGCAGCCAGGCATCAGCACCGCCGGATCCCTGCGCCAGTAAAACGCCACCGGATAAGAATGCGGCCAACTATTGTGATCCGTGCCGGCGGCTGAAAACCTCTGTGGTTATAGAACAGGTGCGTATTTAAGATCTTCATGTTTTTCTTTCGTATAATCCCAGAATCTGCGGGTTTGGACAGCTGACGAAGCCGGCTTTCACAAATCCGGTCTATAGCCAGGGCGCCAAGCCCTACTTCGATGAGGAGACCGTGATGGACAGCTCGCAGCCCATTAAGTTTCGGTTCCGCCGGAAGGCAAACAGCTGCGACATCGAGAAGACGTCGAATCTGCCGTGCACTCCCACGGAAAACACAAACGTTATGGTATTGACCAACTGCTGCGACATCATGGTCTGGCCCAGCCAGAAGGTGGCCCAGATGAATCGTGTGCCGGTGACCCTATTGTCAGGCCCCGGAGATCTCACCGAATACATGCTGGAAGAGGAGACAATCATGTAGATGGTCATCCAACTAATGCAAACTTGGGAATTTCACATATTTTTGTTGGGCTTCAAAATTGACATAAAGAGAGTTCCTTTTAATACACTAAGAGAATGTTGGAAAGAAAATTGTGTTTTCTTTCTAATACATTTCAAGCTCTTTTGTATAAATATCAAAAAACATGAAAACAAGGCAAGAACTAAGGGAATAAAAACCCCATAAAAAACAAAACATATCCTTTTTTTGGGAAGCCACTAAAGAGAATTCCCCGCTTTGTCCATAAACTGAATACACTTGGAGAATGTTTGGAGTAGAAAGTGTTTTTTCTTTTTCTAATACATATTAAGTTAATTTAGTAATGATTGATGATTTATATAAATAAATAGAGCTTTAAGCTTAACCTGAAGATATTAGAAATAACCCGAACTTTAATTTAGAAGGAATGTTTCCATTTGCAACTCAAAAACCTTTTTTTTTTATTCTATTATCTGATTTTAAACTTTAATGTTTATTTCGGATTTATATCTGTAGTATATAATATTCTTGATTATCAGTACATACTCCAAAAAAAGATGAACAATTTTGAAAATGTTGGTTTGAAATATAAATTTTGTTCTTAAGCTTAGATATTTCTACATAAGCTCTATTTTTACAGCATTTTTATTTAATTTCTCTAAGTGTATGTTACTTATGTTTAATTGTGCACAAGAAACTTGTATGGCTTATACCAAAGTTGAAGGCAGACATAATTAAAGATATATGATAGATTGGACAGGAACAACTCGAAATTAATGCAAGCAGAGTTCCTCACAAAGATATATATGTATATATTATATATATATATATAGTTATATGGAAAGTGTCCCCGAATGAGTCAATGAACGCACAGTTTCTCGCATGGTTAATTTATGCGTTCCTAAAGTCTCTGAATGTTAATGTTTGCGGTTTTCGAATTCGTTTTCAATATTAGAAGTATTTTTTTGATTTTTTTTTTAGGGATAGGATACATTGGCTTCAAAACTCGTACTGCGAAATACCGCGAGTACAGCTATTTAACATATACATGAAGTTGAAAGCGAGCGTGTACACGAGTACAGTGAAACCTCGTCGCATCGGTGAACTGCTGCTGTTACCTGATGCGAATAACTATCGACTGAGACAAATCGGAATACCACGAATTGATCTAGTTAATGGCACAAATCACACAGATCTGAGACAAGTGCGCGGCCAACCTGTTGGCAAATATATCGCTAGCATGCAATGCAATTAAGTAAGGTAAGTCATCATTAACATTTTCCATAGGGCAGGTGTTTTTTTTTCCTCTTTTGTCATAGCTTACAATTACGCATTACGGAATTCTACGAAGAGGCTAGGCTTGTGATCTTATAGCTCTCACTATTCACTGTCCAATCAAATAAGATTTGAAGCATTCCTTGCCGCAATTGCAAGCGAAATATTTTTAAAATTTGTTGCACTTTGAGAAAAACAAGCATTTTTTCTGAAAATTTATAAATTAAAAAAAGGTAATTTTTATATCATTTGTGATAACGCTCTGAATTTAAATTAATTATTTTAAAAATATATTTATACCGCTTCTATTTGGATGTAGAACGTAATATTTCTCTGAGTGTAGCTACGTGTATATTGTTTATTTCTCGGAGTGTATGCACGAGTGCAATCTGAGAAAATGAAAAACTTTTTTGAATTCCAAAATATTTTTTATTATTTGTGAGATTGAGGATTAAGAATATGGATAATTTGAAAATATATTTAACCCGCTTTTACTTGGATTAACGTGGTTTTTCTCTGAGTGTATGTACGAGTATTTTTTTATTGACCACGATCGTTTTTGTTGTACGGACAATATGCACTCTGAGAAAAAGTAGAACTTTTTTGAAACTCAAAATTACTTTAAAAACTTTTAAATAAAGTATTTAGTGTAACTTATTTGTGACATCAAGGAATATTAGAAAAATAAGAATATGAATATTTTTAAAAAATATATTTATCCCGCTTCTACTTGGATTTTTAACGTGATTTTTCTCTGAGTGTAGGTACGTTTACATCGATCGTTTTTGTTGTGCAATGTACACTCTGAGAAAAAAAGAACTTTTTTTAAACTCGCATTTAAATTAAGAATATAAATATTTTAAAAATATATTTATTCCCGTTCTCACTTGTATTTGGAACGTCTTTTTTTTCGCTGAGTGTAGGTACGTGTATTTTTTTTTATTGACCGCGATCGCTCAAATGTGAAGCACGGCGACTTATTGCTCAGAGTTACTCATGCAATATGAAAGAAACAGAAAGAAACCCAAAGACAAAAAAATAAATATAAAAAAACAAAAAAAAATGAAAATACAAAAAAAACCGACAAATCTAAACCGTTTTAAACGGCTGCTTGTGTTGGTGTGGTACTCGCCGCAGAGCGTCCAATTAAATGCTTTTAACCTTCAAAAAGTAGTACAGGTCTAGCCTCGGGCCGCACTCCCGCCTCGCACTCGGACCGCCTTCGGGGCAAATACCGGATTACGACCGAGGAGCTGTTAATGCCCATGTGCCCAGCATTAGGCCGAATCTTCCGATCTGCAGCAAAACTTTCAATGTCAATGTCAATAAGTCTATTACGAACATTGGCCAGTTAGATATGCTTTTTGTGGCTTTATCATACATATAAATACAAATATATATGTATATGTTTTTTTGGAATTTTGGTTTGGCAGAAATTTGAGTTTCCCACTTGCGGCTTATGTGGAATTGGATTTATGCGCCAGCATCGCCGGAAATTTAAACTTGCATCTGAACTAACCTGATCCCAAATCGTGTGATGAAATGTGTTAGCCGTATTACCTCTGAGAAACTTGTCTCGGTTTTATGTTACACTCTATATTTCCCACGTGCGGATATTGCTATTTCTTAATTGTATCTATTATAACAACACTGAACAAATAGAATTTTTATGAAAGATATTATCCGCATAGGATATAGTTTTGGCAGTTTTTCTGCTAATTTCCAAATTTCAAAATTCAATAAAAAAAATCGAACTGAAAACTTTATAAAGCACATCTATCTAATTAATTACCATTAAAGTGAATATAATTATTATTTATTATTTATATTGCCTTTGTACGAGGAAACAACTGTCATCCTTTTCCGTCGGATTTGAATCCGTCACGGACGGACGCACACTCACCATTTCCGTTGCCCATGTTGAGCATTTCCAGTTTCAGCTGTTGGCTGCTTTTGGCAGGAACAACCGCAGCTGCTGTCGCTGCCGCTGCCGCTGCCGCTGCTGGCACGATCGCGGCTGCGTCGATGGCGACGCTGGCAGCATCCGTGGCAATGTCGCCATTTTGAGTGCTACCATTTTGTTCGTTGTTTTGAGGTTTCATTTTGTTATGCGTGCTAATATTAAAAAAAGGATAGGTGTTTTTTTTTTTTGGTTCGGTTTGGTTTACTAGCGCGTACAATTGAATACTAAACTAAAAATCTAAATAGCGCGTGGCTTGTTGGGTTTGAAATTGGCTGTGTCGTTATAATTTATTTAATTTTATTTTTTTTTTGTAATTGTTTGACGTTAATGCGCGCGCGCTCCGCTTTTATTTGCTACACCCGACTAAACGGCCGGAGATTTAGTTGTAACCTTTTTATTATGAAAAATCGAAAGTTCTTGCTCAACGAGAGATACAACTGACGACGACGCTGCCAGCGTCGCTTTTGCGGTCGCTTGCCTTTTTGTTGCCGCTGTTGTTGTTGTTGGTGCTGCTGTTGCCAATACAGTGCACTCACGCTTGGCTGTACTACCATGCCCAACAATCAGCTAGAACAACTATCAATCGCTTTTTGTGACCAAGTTGTCAATTCGTATTTTTTATTTATTTGCTATTTAGTTACGAATGTGTGTCTGCCGCATAGTTCGTGCTGTGTTCATTCATTTTAGCGTGGGTGCACTGTAATTGGATTCGGTTACTTTTCGCTTACTTGTTGCTCTCTGAGTGCTGGCCGTGGCCGTTAGTTATGTGCATATATATGTATGTAATTGTATATGTATTATTGCAAAGCTTTTGCGCTACACACACACACACAAACTCTCTCTCTCTCTCTCTCTCCCTCTCTCGCTGTGGCGCTTGGCGCATTCTCAAGCTCGCACGAGGACTACAGGAAATTGGTATTTGCCGTTACAAAGAAGCTTGACACTATGTTTGAATTCTGAATTTCTGAAGCTTTTTTAATTTTTGCAAAAAAAAATTACGACCACATTGACATTGAGAGCTACATAAGTAAAACTGCCAAAATATACATTTAGATGCCTCGTTTGTAAATATGGTCCTACATACCTATTACATATCGTCGTTGATAACCTCACAGATCATCGGCAATTATGTACTGATAGCGTTTAGTTTAAACATGTTCGGTCAGCACGGATCAGCACATAATTGAATTATTACCATCCGTTTCTAGGTGTCTCTTCAGTGGTAATTTTAATAAACCGATTTTACGGCTGTCAAAAGGGGAAATTTAAATTTCGATTCATCTATGCAATCGACATCGATTGGCCATCGATAACCATAACATTGAACGGCAGCCGCAGTTTGGGCATTGAGTCATTCGGCTGGAAATGAGCAACAGCTAAATTATAAATAATATTAATTAACAGTTAATAAGGCATTTACGTCAATTCTGCCTGGCTAAGCAAAATTATACAAAAAAAAAAAAAAAAAAAAAAATAAGCAAAATAAAAAACCCGCCCCAGCCAGCCAAAAGATTTGAGTTTTAATTGTTGTTTTTTGCTGCTCCGTTTAATGGCATTCAATGCCATTAGCTGGCAACAAATTCACTTTTTATTATAATTATTCTGAGACACAAACATGGCCAGTCGAAAAGAAAAAACATTGCGGAAGGAAGCCGCCGGCGTCAGATACGGAGCCGGTTTGCCACACGACGCGACTTTCATGTTAATTACAGCTCCTGAACCTCGCCGCCAACTCCTTGCTTGCCCTGCGCCTGCCGCTCCAGTTTCTCCTGTTCCATGCTCTCCAGTTGGGCCAGTGTCAGCAACGAGATACCAAGCTGGTCTTCGCGCGAAAACGGCTGCGCCATGCGTCTCAGCCAGCGACGCGCCAATTGGACCGCCTCCTCAGTGCTCAAATTGCAGAAGCTGTCCACCAGATGCTCTTGTATCCACTTGGGCAGACGCGATCGCTTGTCCTGGCGCGAAAATCGCTTGTCTGCAAATATCATGATGCCATAGTCCGTCTTGCCACGCAGCGCCCGGCCAACGCATTGGGCTGCATGACGCATGGCGTCAAAGGTCAGAAAATCGTTCTCTCGAATCTGAAACTGATCGCGCAGGTAGTCGAGGCGAGCCTTGAGAATGCGCGACTGCGTGTACACATAGGGTATGCCGAACATGAGCACCGCGCGACCATAATGATGATCGAAATCCACACCCTCGGAGACCTTGCCACGCGCCACAGCCAGCAGCACAGCGCCTCGACCGCAATCGCAGGCCTAAATGGAGACACAAAAGACCGTGGTGAATGTGTGTCAAGCACATCGTGGAAGCCATAGCAGTTGGAGCTGCGTTGCGTCTAACACCCACCTTGACATAGTTCATGAGCGCATAGCTGGTTTCGGCATTGTCCTGGGTTTCGATGAACAGCAGCTTGTAGCGCAGCAGCGTATCGACGATGCCCTGATCATACCAGGAGGCCACAACCGACTCCAAGTACAAGTATGAGGTGAAGAAGCAAACAATGCCATCGGGCACGGTTTTGGCCACCTCCACCAACAGCTGTCCATAGTTCCTTATGACAGCAGTGTCCTCGCGCGTTTCGAACTTTGATGAAATAGCCACCTGGTCATTGCCCTTGGATACAATCTGTTAAACACATATAAAACTCGAATTAGATGGCAAATATAAAAATTTAAAGTACACTTTTACCATTGGCAACAAACAAGGACGTGCCAGCGTCATGGTGAAGCTGCTCATGACCACTGGATCGAAGTCCAGAATCTTGGGATACATATCCATGGGCGACAGTGTGCCCGAGGTGATCACAACCGTTTGGAAGCGCGAGAATACTGGCGCCATGGCAATGGACGAGTCCAGACAACTGAAGTGCATGATGGGATTGGACACAGTCGGAGTCTTGTCATCAAAAGGCTCTATAATTATGGTGAAACCTTTCGTGTAGGTCGAGACCAAGGTGGCGAAATGCGTAACCTGTGGACAATTGGTAATTAATTATTAATTAATTAATTTAAAATTTTTATCAAATAACACCCACCAGCGTCAGAGCACCAAATTCGGTCATGTCACTGATTTCCAGGGTACGCAACAAGCTGGACAAACGTTCGGCACAGAAACGCAGAGGTTTGCGCTCTATACATATTTTGGAGGATACATCTTTCAGGAATCCAGCGGGAGACTCTTGGACAACGTGATGTACACGCAGCCGAGTTTTTATATATTCTATAAAACGGCGCAGAAAGCTGAGAAAGTGATCAGCATTGCGTATGTTGCCGGGCACCACCTCCGTTAGCACATCAGTGGGCAGCACGGGATTGGCCAATATCATGTCCGTGTCGCGCTGTACGCTGGCATCCTTGAGACCCTGCACCATTCGCTGATACTCCTCATTCAGCCGGTTCGTGTCCTCATCCCGCATGCTGGAAAAACCAATCAAAAAGTTAGGCAAAAGTTGTCTTGGGCTTTGGAACACCTACTCCTGGACCAATTTTGTGAGCTGATTCAGAGCGTTTGTGCTTCGTTCCACGATGCGACGATTGATTTTCACGCTCATCGAGTCGATGCACACATTGTCAATGTTGTGAGCCTCGTCGAAAACCACGCAGGACTCGCGCGTCATTTCCTTTGAAACGACCTGCGCGATCTTCGGATCCAGGAGATAATGATAGCTGTAGACCACAATGTGGGCGTGTGCGATCTGACCGAGAAATGTGGATTAATTATTGCAAAAATCGTATTGTTTTCAAATCTATAACGTACAGCGTAGCGCGCCAAAAAGTAGGGACACCAATTTCTCGAGCGTCCGTATTCTTTAAGATCATCAATGCTGTATATGCCCACGGGCAACGTTGATTCCTTGCCCTCCAACGTAAACCCTTCAAAATACTGACCTGCAACAAAAATATAAATTTATCAAAGATTCGGACAGAACAATGAGCCTACTCACAAATTGGAGTTTCTGCATCCATTTCATGACGTTCGCGTATGTAGCTCGCAGTGAGTCCATAACATTTGCCGTCCACAGCCTTGCCCTCGCGCTCCTTGCTCACCTCCGGGTGAATGCACATGTTCTTCCGAGAGCTGAGCACCAGGCCGGTAAAGCCCGGCGGTACGGGCGCATGTCGCTCATAGTAGACCATCAGATTTTGCAGTTCGGCAATAACCTTCTCAATTTCAGGAACCGTACGGGAGCAGTAAATCAGCTTGCGCACCGTCTCCGGATGCTCGATCATATATGCGACAATCAGTGAGAGCAATGTCGCTGTTTTGCCCGTTCCCGAGGGCATTTCCAGAAGGCAGTGGCCCTTGGCGTCCAGGCTTCTCTTGAGCTCCAGCATGTACGCATATTGCTCGGGATAAATGTATTCATAGGGGAAATAGACGAGCAGCCCGTCAACGCTGAGCCTAAGAGAGCGAAATAAGTTATATGTGAGCAGCCGTTGTTTCCACCATTTCATTAGTCGTTTACTTCATTTTTTCTCAGTACGCCTTAACACCAGCTGAATGATTGATATTTTGTTATTTAAAATTACGTTGTTTTGTTTAATTTCTGGTCTGTTTAATTCTAGGTGCTGAGGCGACGTCCATGCCGGCAAATATCGATAGTAATCGATATTGCAACATCGCTCTATGCTGCGTATGCTGGTTCCTTACAAAAGCAAAACATATGGTCACCCAACAAACACCGGTATAGCAAAATTAAAGAAAGCAAATTAAATTATTGCCAATAATTGGAAATGAAATGTGACATAAACAACACATCTTTTTTTCCTTAAAGTTTAATATTGATGCGAATATATCTTTGGTTGCAGCTATTGCAAAGCAAAATAAAAGCAAATTGTTTACAGTCATCAGCGTACCAGACGGAAAACAAGTTTTCAGTAGTAAAATTGCTTAAGACTGAGTAGTGTTTTCAAAGGCAAATCCTAATTCAAAATTTGTTTTAATCCCCAATATCATTAAAAAAGCAACAAACGTACGCCCCATGGATGACCTGAATCCCTTGGCTGGCACAGCACATCTGCTGGAGGAAGTAGACAGTATGTATTTCATACGACCGGCATAATATGCACATAAATATGTAAAATCATTGGAATATATATTTTTAACAGAGAAGCTTATGGTTCTGCTGCGGGACGGACGCACATTGATTGGCTACTTGCGGTCCGTGGATCAGTTCGCCAATTTGGTGTTGCAGCGGACCATCGAGCGAATACACGTCGGCAACGAATACGGCGACATTCCGCGCGGCGTATTCATTATACGCGGCGAGAACGTGGTGCTGCTGGGCGAGATTGTGAGTAGGAATAACATCAGATCTGTTTGGAAACAATCTACGTTTTTGTATGTTGCAGGATCGTGATAAGGAGCAGAAGCTGCCGCTGAAGGAAATTTCCGTTGATGAGATACTCGATGCACAGCGTCGGGAGCAAGAACAGCGACAGGAGAAGCATCGTCTGGTGTCGAAGGCACTCAAGGAACGTGGCTTGGCGGTCAACGCAGACATTATTAATGAGGACTTCTGCTAAGCTAGGGCGCCACTCCATAAAACCGTATATAGAAGTAAGCTTAAGAGAAATCATTGATTTTTGTCAGTTGTATATTTGTACTCCATAAAAATCTATTTAAAAACTATATGTACATATGTCGCTATGTAACCTGCTTAACCAGTGTGACTCGTGCCCGGCGTCGCCGCCGACTCCTCGAGCAGTATGTACTTCTCCAGAATTTGATACATTTCCACTTTTGCCTTAATTTTGTGTCGCCGCGACAATTGTCGCAAATAGGCCGCCACCGATTTGCAGAAGAAGTCATCTTCAGTCTCGTTGGTCGCGCTGGTGGCCACCGGCGCCGTTACTGCCTCAAAGCCAGGCGATGCCTCCGGTTTAATTGGCGGCTCGATTCGCACATGCGGCATACAGACCATGTAGTCAATCTCCGCCTGCGAATGGCCAGCATCGGACGGCGGCGCTCCTGTTGTGGACACCGTGGCCGTCGTCGGTGCCTCAGCGTGGACTGAGACCAAGTCTGGCGATGGCTGCAACGTGGGCAAGACTTTCTGATCGGTTGACTCGGATTCGGCCATGTACTCCTCATACGAATCATGCCCGTCTCCATCGTCGGCCTCAACGAGCACAGAGTAGCCCTCCGATTGCGACGTCTGCACTTCCAGTTTGGCATCCGCATCGTAATTGTGATCGCACTCATCGTACACTTGCGAATCATCCAGGTCCTGTTCAATGAGGGTGTCCGGCTCTGGGCGTGCCTTCGACTTTGCCGTTCTCACTTCTGTTTTTAGCCAACTAGTTGGCGTATCATCGCGACGGCTCCTTTCGCGGCGCTTTCGCACGAACTCCCGCAAAAAGTCCATTTGCCTGAAGAACTCATTTCGCCCGAACTCGGAAGCCGGATGCAAACGCATTTGTTTGAGCTCACGCGAATATCGGTCCCGTAGGCACGTCCACCTGCGCCGTGCGTCGGGCGATGAAATGTTTAGGGTCTCTGCCACTTTGGCCCAATCCTCTTCCTTTCTTTGCGAGAGGCGAAAGTCCCCATGCCTGTGGTCGTACAGTGATGGCGTGGAGCGTATCGTGCGTATTAGCACGATATCCGACTCGTCGAGGGGCCTGTGGTGGGCGCTCATTATTTGTTAATTACTATTGATCATGAATTTTGTTAAATTTTTAGCAGCTTGTTTTCGTTTTGCTTTCTTTCTAGTGTGGCCAGTGCGTGTAACAGGAAAAGTTCATAATACACAATAAAATACCAGTTTTGCCGTTGTGTTGATGCATTTTATTTAGTCTGGCAGCCTCAAAAACTTGAGAGTAGTATGATCCGAGTTGGGAAGGGGTTTTTTTTTATTTATTTATGATAATATATGTAAATATATTTATGAAATAGAATTATGAGAATGCGAAAAATTAAATTCGAGAATTTTAAAATATATTCGATAGCTTTGCCTTATGTGTCAAATGTTTTATATCGATACCACCGATAAGTTGATATAAAAAATAGGCACCCCTACTATCGGCAGCCATTTTTTCACGCTTTCATGCGAAAAAATTGTGAAAATTCAAGTAAAAAGTTGTTCAACAAGCAATAAAGTAATTTATAAAAATCCACTTTATTAAAATAGTATGCGTATTTGAATTTTGTGCGTGCGTGTAGTGTGTGGGCATTGAAATAAACATGGACACGGTCGTCGCTTTCAATAATGAGGTAAGATGAGGCCGCCGCCATACACATGTACATGTATGTGTACATATCTACATATATCTGCCCGTACACCACGGTATTTACATACACGCCTGTGTGCGCCATATGTAGTTGTGTAATTTGTATTATACACAATTGCAATAACGACAACTTACAGCTGTAATTGCTGTATGTTGGCCGCAACAGCCTCGCGTCCTGATCCCATTTTCCTGACCAATCTATCAATGTGTGTATGTATTTTCAGCTCTCCGGGCTCTATGATAGCCGGCCGCCCATATCGAAGGCTAAAATGGCCGCCATCACAAAGTCGGCAATGCGTGCAATTAAATTCTACAAGCATGTTGTGCAGAGTGTCGAAAAGTTTATACTTAAATGCAAGCCGGAGTACAAAGTTCCGGGCTTGTATGTCATAGACTCGATTGTGCGACAGTCGCGGCATCAGTACGGTACGGAGAAGGACGTCTTTGCGCCACGCTTCCAGCGTAATCTGACGGAAACGTTTGCCAATCTGTTTCGATGCGCGCCCGAGGACAAGAGTCGCATTATTCGTGTGCTTAACCTTTGGCAAAAGAATAATGTGTTCAAATCGGACGTAATACAGCCAATATTTGACTTGGCCGATCCGAACCACCCCATATACCATCAAATCGGTGGAACGGGCAACCTCAACGCAGGCCCAGGCCCAAGCGGAAGTAGCGGTGCCCTAAATCTGTCAGACATTTCGAGTGGTAATGCTCCCAACGGGCTCAATACTACGGGGATGAGCAATATGGATCTAAGCGCCGCCGGCGACGATAAATTAGGTGGTGCTATGCCGGATCTGTCGGTGAGTGGCCAATGGAAGAAGTGATTAGAGGAGACTGGCAATGAGTAGTTAAATACTAGATAGACCAAACATATTATAATAAAATGAAAAGCACCACCTGTAAGGCAGCTATGCTCATTGCCAGGCTCCAGTGCCGTAGTATAAGTAAATATGTATATGTATGCGTATTCAGATGCTAATCCGAATGTCATTACTGTTTGTTACTTTTGCCATTACACTGTTTACTCTCTGCTGCATGTCTTACCGCAATTATGCTATATAGCAGCTAAGCCACGAGAAGTGCTCAAGTTCGAGTCGCCGTCACATGGAGCAGCATTACATGAAGCGTCAGCAGCATCAGCATAACATGGCCTCAAACGTTTCTGCTTCTGGATCGAAGAGCCGCTTTGACAGCGGCGGCCCTAGCAAATCCCATCATCACAAGTATGGAAAGAGTAGCAGCTCGCACGAGCTGGACTACGATGTGCGAGAGATTATTGATGATGAGGATGGTGACATGCTGATGGCCGAAGATCATCATTGCATAGGCGATGATTCACCGCCGGGCACATCGAATTTGCTAGATGTATGCAGGCGCCTTATCATTATACTTATATGTTCAATTTTTGGTTTAAGATTACTTATTTAGTTTTGTTGTACACAAAATTCTTGCAATGCATATATTTAATACCTATCAATTCTGATTGCAGAACAATAATTTGAAGCAGTTGTTGAACGATCCCAATGTGCTGCGGCAACTGCAAACGCTTCAGAACTTTCAAAAGTTCAAGCAGCAAGAAGAAAACCAAAAACATCGCTACCAGGATGATGCACTGCAGCAGCATTTGCAGAACGTCCTAAAGGTGCGTCGCATTCTTTATATACAGGCAACTATCTTGATTGTTTTTTTAACACGTGCATTTCTACGTTTTAGGGTACAGCTGGAATGCCGCCGGGCGTTGGCATGGGAATGGGCATGGGCATGAACATGGGTCATAATGATGTGACGGACATGAATAAGGACGTGGAATTCATATCGGAACAGCAACCCATTGAGGTATAAACAACTTTATATTATTCTATATTAGTACATCAAGCAGGAATTGTGTGCATTTTTAAATTGAAATCAGAAACTGATGTCAATTGAAGATGCAAACAAACCTGCAATCTTGTGGTTCTTGTTGTTTATAAATTTTTGAATGCACACATGAAATTGGAATTAGTGTTGAGAGATTTAATGCACAGGATATACATAGTTCCATTTTCATAGTGCCAAGTGATGCTGACGTGCCCAAAATGTTGTTATACCGGGGCGGAGTATTGAAAGTTCCGATTGATCAAGTCGAACAGATTTAAGAACGACACTTTTATGAAGAAAACCAAAAATAATAAAATATGATGGGGAAAATAATTAAGTGTGCAGAACGAAAAACACTAAATAATAGTAATAATTATAAAATGTTTTGCTGATAAGCGGCTATTAAGTTCGATTTGTGTTTTTGGCCAGTAAATAACTGTTTAAAAAGCCATTTTTAAATTTAAAATTAAAATTTGCATATACGTTCATTAAAAACTATAAATATGGTTTATAAAAAATATAAAAAAAAAGCCCAAAGGTAAGGTTTATATATACATGAAATACCGATGGAAGCGAACCACGATGCTAGAAGCCCCGTATAACAACGTTTGGTAAGTTCTTTAATATGTAAACCACAATTCAAGTCGATTCAAATTCAATATTCCCATAAAAAGAACAAAAACTTGCTCGAAAACGCATCGATAGAAAAATGCCAAAGAAATAGTAAAGAACCGCCGACCAAATTAAAGGCTAAACCACACGTCAACACGCCAAGAATGCAGTTATAAAATACGTATTTCTATAATTTGTTGTTTATACAAATCCACCACCCAATCGTTTTTCCATCCATTTCCCCAAAAACTAACCCAAATCCTAACCAAAAAAAGCCAAACCCAATTCCCATAATCCCGTACTTCCGCCATTATTTGTTTTATGCTTAAAATGTTAACGTTTATATCACATCACTCTCTCTCAAATTTCTTGCAAAACTTCAAATGCTCAGGTTATCAATCTGGATGGCGCCGATTCTCGTAGTCCCACCCCGGATCGCGACCGCTACAAGCGCAGCCGACGCAGCAGCCGTAGTCGCTCACCCCGTAGTCGTGGCGGCGGCGGTGGTGGTGGCAATGCCAACGATCGTGACCGTGGAAGTCGCCGGCGCAGCTCCCGTTCGCGTAGCCGATCACCACGTTCCAGCCGCAGGCGAGGATCACGCGATCGTGACCGTATGGAGCGCAGTACGCGCGACAAGGAGCGCGATCGTGAGCATGAACGTGAGCGTCGCAAGAAGGGGCTGCCCGACATTAAGAAGGATCATCTAAGTGGTAACTATTCATACACAACCGTAGCGTCACGTAACGCTACTTGAATCATTACGAAAATCGTAATTGTCGCAAGTGAAAAGATTTGCAGAACAGAAAATCTCTTGAGTTTATTTGTAAACCTTTTGTTGCCACAATTACAATCCGGTCGTCTCTTCGGTTAACCTTTGTAATTAATGCTAATACGTAAATCTTTTTATTCTGCAGCTCCTTGGCTCTGTTGACGTGTGTGTGTGTGTGTGTGCGTTTGTGTTTTAGCTTTAGTAATTCTTGTTCTTAAAACATGATCAAATCTTACTATCTGGCATTATTTACCCCACATAATATCCTCAAGTCCCTGACGCGTTTTTGAGCAAAGTTTTTGGCAACCTACCCTAATAATAACCATCTATATGTACTATTATTTTATCGCGTACATTTACCATATTGTATTATTAATTACTGTGTACCTCCTAAACACTTGGCACGCAAAACAGTTTCTTTTGTGCGTTCCATGTGAAGGTGTTTAATGCACTCTTTATTCAATACGTAAATGCTTACATACATATTTATATATACTAAAGCTATAACTCCACACAGAGAGCCTTGAGAGTCCAGATTTATATAATTTAGTTTTATATGTATATCCTGAACCCATTTTTAATGCGTTCAAAGGGTATATTTGTTTTGTGCAGATGAAATCATCTTCTATTTGACGATGTCTGTCTGTATAAATGCGAAGATTAGAAGAAGTACACATTTTAATTTGTGAATATATTCATTCTGAAATTATAATTTTTGCTTCTCAATATTCTATTTTTATTTGGTTAAATATGTTACCGTATATCATACAAAGAGCTAGAATATTTCACTTTTTAGACACTTTTTGGAAGTTGCCCCAAATTAAAAAAACAAAAATTTAATTGGAGTTTTTCCGTTTTTATGTTTAGTAAACTTTTTAGAAAATAAAATTACCTTAGTGGGGGCTAAAGTAAAAGGAAGGAAGAAAGATGAAAAAAATGTATTCTATGCCAGGCTGTAGGATATTAGTTGGGCACTTTCGACAATTATTTAATAATAGAATATTATCTGATTTTCTACCGATTGTATGAAGGCTCCAATAGACTAATCTGACAAACGTCTATATTAACAAAACCTTTTGCAAGGGTTTCAAACATTTCGAAAAACTAGAGCTACCTTACTTTTGGGTAAGGAATCTATTTCACTCATTTGTATAACCCAACTTCTTCATATGAATAAAAAATATTGCTGGGAAAAAGCAGATGTTATTTAAATTAATCAAAGATTTCTATTTTCGTTTATTCCTTAAATTGTTTAAACTTAAACATATCCCATTTCTGATATTGATGGAATAAGGTGTACAATTTTATTCACAAACAAGGTCAAATATGTTCCTATAATATTTAGAGACCGGAATTGGGTTCGCGCTTTGATCGCTTATTTATTTATTTTAAAAATATATTTATTAATACGTTACATCTTTTATGTTTGTTCTTGCAGTCTGCAGCACCACGCTGTGGGTGGGCCATCTCTCGAAGCTGGTGTACCAAGAGGAGCTATCGGATACTTTTGGCGAGTACGGCGATATTGTGAGCATCGATCAAATTGTGCCGCGGGGCTGCGCCTTTATCGTGATGAATCGCCGCCAGGACGCGCACAAGGCAATGCAAGCGCTAAAGAATCACAAGCTTCAAGGGCGTGCCATTACCATATCGTGGGCAGCCGGTAAGGGTGTCAAGAGTAAGGAGTGGAAGGACTTCTGGGACCTCGAACTGGGCGTCACGTACGTGCCGTGGGGCAAGCTGAGTCCCGACACCGATTTTGACAGCCTCGAGGAAGGCGGCATGTTTGACGAGGACACCATGCCCGGTTGGATGAAGCAGAAAATCAACCAGGCCAAGACTGTCAAAGAAAACAAAACGTCAGCCCATACTGGAGACCTCAATACGGTGCAGCCTGTGGCGCCGCCCAACTTACTTTTCGGCATTGATACGACGCAGCCGCCGCCGGTGGCACCACCACCGCATGGCGGACCCGGAGCGCCACCCCCAGCACTGATGGGCATGGTGCCGGGCCAGTTCCAGATGGCACCACCCTTGGGCGGACCGCCACCGCAACGCATGCTGGGTCCCATGGGTCCCATGAATCATCCGATGGGCGGCATGCCCATGCCCCCTAATATGGTGCCAGGTATGCCGCCGCCAATGATGATGCCGCCCAACATGATGCCGCCCGGCTTTCCGAGCATGGGCGGCCCGCCGCCACACCCCTTGGGACTGCCGCCAGGCGCACAGTTCCCCCAACCGGGGGCAGTGCCGCCGCCAATGGCTATTCCAGCACCTGCCGGATCTGGGACGGGCAATGTGAGCGACGATCAAATGGACATAGAAATGGAGCTCGAAGATGCGCCACAGTCCGTCCCGACGCCGACACAGCAGCAGCAGCAACAAGCACCTAACTTTAGCCAGCCGCCACCGATATTCGCAGGTGGCGCCGTGCCGCCCAACAGTGTGGATGTGACCGCAGCTGCCGCCGCAAATGAGCTGTTTCAGCGGGATCGAGCACGCGGTCCCGGTGGCAGCTCACGGTGGGGCGGTCGCGACGACATTGCTGAGGCATCGGAACGCTGGCGCAACGAGAACGGCGGCGGTGGGGGACCGCCTCCGCTTAGTGGAGCCTTCAACGAGGCACGCGCCCGTCTCAACATGAACAGCATGGAGCATGGCGGCATGCCGCGACCTGAATTCTTGGGTGGCGTGGGTAAGTGTTCAACAGAGTTGAGTCACAAAATCCCGACTACATTAATTCCTTTTTCCCATGCAGACTTTGATAATCGTCCTGGCGGTGGACCACGTGGCATGGGACCAGCACCACGGGGTGGCAACCACAACGGTGGCAATGGCGGAGGCGACTTCTTCCCGCCCAATATGAACCAGAATCGCTTCAATCAGCCAACGAGTCTGATGCAGATGCGCATACCGCCGCCGGTGGCATTCAACCAGCGCATGGGTGGACCCAATGCGGGCAACGGAGTGGGGCCCATGTTTATGCGGAACCAAGGTGGCGGGCCAGGCGGCAGACAGCAAGGACCAGGTAAGCATTGTCGAGCTAAAACCAAAGCTGATAACTGATTTCGAAACTTATTTATAGGTTTCTTCAATCCACGCAATCCGTTTAACGATAACCAGCGGGGTCGCGGTGGTGGCGGCGGTGGAGGCGGGGCAGGCGGTCGTGGTATGGGTGGCGGCGGTGGTCGCGGCGGCCGCTGGAGTGACGATGAAGATGAGAATGGCAAGAGCAACAGCAGCTTCAAGCGTCGTGGAGGCGGTGGCCCAGGTGGCCCTGGCAATCGATTCCGTGGCGACCGCGAGGGCGATGATCGTCGCGGAGGCAACGCACGTGGTGGACGTGGAGGACAGCGCAGCGAAGAGCGCGAACGCGGACCCAACAGCAACAGACGCGGTTCGCGCGATGACAGCAATCGCCACTCGATAAGCTCATCGGATGAGAACGCATTGCAGAGCAAACCGTCATCGTCGGAGGTCGATGATTTGAAAAATAAGTCGGTGGCAGCGCCAACCGAGACCGAAACAGAGAAACCGGCAACCGTAGACACCGAGGAGGATTGGGATAGAGAGCTGCAGGAATACGATGCGAGAATGGAGGCGCAGCAAGCAGCAGAAACTGCTGCGGCTGCCGAGAGCCAGAAAGCAGAGACAATGACCGAGGCAGAACCAACGTTCGCCAGACCAACCAACCAGGAGAGCAGCGTGGCGTCGAAGCCAAAGGCACCATCGCCTGTCTGCACGCCGCTCTACGATGAGCTGCCACCACCGTCATCGGCACCAGAAGTAGAAGCTGCAACAACGGCGCCGCCCCAGCAGGAGGAGCCAGCTGTGGAGCCGCCGCAGCCAAAGATCGAACAGCAGGTGACTCAAGACATTGCACCAGCGCCTGCAGTGGAACAATCGGAAGCACCGCCCGCAGAACCCGCTGAACCTGCTGCCGAATCAACGAAAGAAATTGCGGAAGCTGAGCCGGTGGCCAGTGCTCAGCCAGCAGTCTCTGAGGCAGACTCATAGAATGCCGACCACGAGCGATGAGAAGCAATAAAAAAAACTATGGGACGGGATGCGTGTTGGTCGAAAAATGTGTAATTTATGATTTCCTTACGTATGATTCATATATTTCTGACACACATGCAAACATTTACAATTTGAACGTTTTAGCTTGAGATTACGCATTTGTTGAGACGCGACGAGTCTGCACCATTCTTGCTAGGCTAAGGCGATTAATTTTATTATCATTTAACGATTTACTTATTTTAAGGCTTCGGTGCCGCCACAACCACAACCAACCAACCAACAAAGTGGGCGTCTCTGATTTAATCCCTAATGTCGTTTAGACGTTAATTCTTATCTTTTCGATACGATCATGTATGTAAAAAATAAAAATAAAAAAAATAAACAAAAAACCATCTTAACACCACAAACAGTTGAAGGCGCAAAGGAACAAACTGTAGCAAATAATTAGAAAATAAAAATCTATGGACGAAATTGATAGACAGAGAAAACAGCCACGCTTGAAATGTTTATAATTTTGTTATGTATATAATTTTAAGCAGGTATTTAACACATAAATTGTTTCTTATGCGCAGATTATAAGTACACGTATAATAATGTACAATTTAAATACGAAAATATTATCAATACTATTAAAAATAAACAAAAGCAGACAGTTGACTTAAAAACGAATGTTTTTTTATGCACATTTTAAATGGGAGAACTCGGCATATTTACAGTCTTGTGATTAAAAATGCTAAGTACATACGTATTTTAGTTTTAGAGTTAAGATATTAGATATAAGACAAAAAATTTCTCATTGTTTAAAATTCTTTTATTCTTGTATTAATAAGTATCTGGACATCACTATGTTAAGAGAGATTTTTTTTTCAACTTGCGGCTTTTTTGGGCAATGGGTTTGGTACATTTTTTTTGTAAATTTCCTTTAATTTATTAATTGAATAAAGGACAGCTGATGAAAGGAATAATCACTAAATAGAGATTAAACGTGCTTGAAAGTGTTAACCAACCCATTTACGGTATAGGTGTGAATTTATGCTTTTTTTATTTTATTAAACAATATTTTACTTAGAAAATTTATTTATAATTTACTTAAAAAATTAACTGTAAATATATTTGCTACGGTTCTGCCCTCCATACTATCTTTTTGAGTATTTTTTAGCTTTTCATGCAAAAATCGAAGTGTCGTCGACAATTGTATTTATCGATAGTTTTCTTGATTCTAATTAGAGAGGCGCGATATATATATTCAAATGAGAAGCCCTGTTTTTTCTTAAGAAATAGTATTTCATTAATATTTTATTTACACATTTATGCATCAAAATAGAAAAAAAGTAAATACATCAAAAAGCAAGTTTTTTACAACCATAATCGTTCGCTGTTGAAAATAGTTGGCCAACTGTTAATGTTATTGTCGCTGTTATGTTAAATAACATATCTGTTTGGTATTTTTCATAAATAAAAAGTCTTTGCACATATACATGTGTGCGTGCGCGTCATTTTAGAGCGTGAAATTTCGATTCGGTAAAAACGTAAAAAGCTAATCAATATTAGCAATCAATGTTTATAAATTGATGCATTGCAAATTGGACTACATGCGTATGTTTAAATCTACTTTATAAATGTATACAACTCCAAACATCGCTAAACGACGTGCAAAAGAAAAAATTTGGTTTCTCTGTGCCAAAGAATTTACACACACGAGTAGACGGACACATATACGAACGTGCATACACATGTGTAAATATGTATATGTGTGCATAAGTGCCAATAGCTGCTTTAAGAAATGTGCAAAATTGTATAAAACATCCTATTCAAAAGTGATGAAATTCATTGCAGAGCGCATTGGCTACTCTGTTTAATTGTTGATATTACAGTGGGTGATGTTAAAGTGGGAGAATGGAGCTGAGCAAATACACAAGCCTTGTGCAATTTTATTCTATAACAAAATAAAACATAGTGCATATAAAAATATGCATGCATATATGTATGTGTACTTGAATATAGACATGCATAAATGTGTACATAAAAGAGCGCGCGCGTGTATTCAGAGTGTGAAAAATATACATATTTATGTGCATACATAGAGTCACCGCCACCAACAAACCACACACACATACACAAATACTCTTACATGCATGAGCCAGTTTGTATGTGTGCATGAATATAATACGAAAAAGCAACGTAACCGCTGCGATATCCAGGAGCAGCATCCTTATTTCTTTTCCTGTCCAGCGCGCGCTCTCTTGTTGCTTTCTGTCTGCAAATGTGGATGCTGTTCAGAGCAACCCCACACCCACCGCCAACCCAACAACTGCAGACTCAGATCCAACCGCAACGTCGGAGTCCACAGCCTGCTGTGTATTTTAAACAACTTTTCACTTTTCGCTCTTTCGTGTTGCCATCGCGGTCGTTGTTATTGTTGCTGCTACCCACACATTTTGTTGGTGTTGTGTTAATGAAAAGGAAACATCGGGCTGATATTTTGTTTATGCATTATTTTTCAATCGGCGCGACACCGGCGCCAATTAACTAATGTGACTAAGAATATTACATTCAAGTACACACGATAATCTACAAACTCATGCAAACTAAAATAAATATAAAATAATCGCAACGTGCGCACCTAATGCAAAATTATCGCAACACTCACGCAACATGCGTTTGTATATATGTATGTGTGTGTGTGCATCAAAGTTCTTTAGCCTTTTGATTCGTAGTATTGAGTAGAGTTGTATTGAAGCGTTCTAAATAGGTTCGTATGAACTAACCACTTAACTGAAGGAACGAACTAGGTGCCAGATTATTATTAACCGTTCTCTATTCCTCTTATCATTTGCCATACCATTTAAATTGCATATATGGTATAATTTATTAATGCAATGAAAAACAAAAATCATCGTTCTTAACGTAAACAATTTGTGTTTCTTGTTGTTCTTTAATTTGGCAGCACGGTTAACAATAATAAAAGTAAAATACAAATAAAAAAGGAAAATAATAAAAACCTTTTTATTGCATTAAAGAAGGAAATTAAACTTAACGATTTGTTCACTTAACAAACATTGAATTAAACTTAGTTGTTGTATTAAACAACGATGTGCATGTTATTTAAACAGCTGTACATTTGTGTATATTTATTGCCAATATCATTATTGACAGACTTAGAATATCTGACTCAACAGTGCAATAACAGCATCTTTGGTTAAATTTTTAATGAACACTAAATTCGATTTACTTTTCCTTATTGGTTAAGCAATTTGCGTTCAATAAATAACCGATACACTAATTTCGATCTATATATAAATATATCGTATAATATATAATATAATGTACATACGTTTTTCAACCCATTTACTTTTTAAATATGGGGTTGCTATTATACAAACAGTAGTCATATACATGTATGTACATTAATATTTATTTTTAGGTTTATGCGTGCATTTAGTAAAATAGCTTTTGTGGTTTTTTTTTTATCGAATGTTTCAATCATAGGTTCAGTCATCCATAGAAAATCATTTCAAGTGCAGCTGCCAATAGATTTGCCATTTGTTGACATACATACACATGTATGTAAGCATATACATATGTATGTGTGTATCTACATATTTATGTGTGAGACCAGACGTCATCAGTAAGCTCAGCTTCCGTTACCGTTGCTGGTTGTCGTGTCAGTTTCAGACTCTCGTATGATGCGCTCCACTTTTGGATGCTATTTATAAACGTTTTTCCTTATACGTGTATAAACACAAATACAATGTGAAATGTAGAATCCATATACACTCACAAACAAAACACATGCGCAAGGATGGTTTTCTGGTTGTGAAGCTGCTTCTGCTTCCTTCAAATCTGCATACATAGTTCCGCTTCCGTCCAAATGAATAAATGTTCTGTGCATGTGTGTGTTTTAGCGCAGTCGCAGACGGTCCACAATGTAAAATGGATTCAAGTAACGTGCATGTGTATGTGTGTGTGTGTGTGGGGGAGAGAGAGAGGCACTCAATCATTCAACTTACCGGGCAGCATCCACATGTTGAAGCGCGTGCAGTTGCCGCTTCTCAACTTTTCTATTTTCAACAAACATACATACCAAATCCAAAATATCCTGGTTGAACTAGAGGTCGCTTCCTAATTCAAGTATTCCTTCATATCAGCACAGACGAGCCTATCATAAATACATTAGCCAAATATGCTGACGTAAAAGAAGTAGAAAGAAGCGGTTGCCTGGTCAAGGAACGGATATTCATATCAGTTTGAACACTCTTGTCATTAATCTTATCTTGCGCCACTTCAAATAAATAACGAGCAACTATTATACTTTAATTATTTTTTATTTTTCACAAGATTAGTTTAACAAATTAAAAAAAAAATAATTTAAAGAAAAAGTTTAATGAAGACTAAAATTATACGAGACCTAAGTAATTTTTTAACTAAAAATATGTTTTTAGAAATTAATTATCTTTAGTAGAGTTTGGGAACTCTAGTTTAATTTCTAAAATAAATAATGTAAAATGTAATTATTTAAGCAATATCTCACTACTTGCTAGACGCAATTTTGAAGATACAATAGTTTCAATAATGTACAAATACATTGAACTAATTTTCCCCTTCAAATACACAAAAAATTACAAATCGTCAAATTCACGCCTTGACCTTAGAAAATCATATTAGAAAGCGGGCCCACACATGAATTTGTATACCCATTAAAATTCGGTATAAAGGGTACAATGGTTTTGTGCAAATGTATGTAACTGGCAAAAGGAGATATCTCCGAACCTATAAAGTATCAAATTGATTGATCATGATTGATCAGAACGCAGACCAAGTTTATTTCAAATTATAGATCATAAACTTAGCTGGTTCAAATGAGTATTGCAATATACTACAATACTAAAAGAATCTATTGCAAAAAAATCATAAAGATCGGCTAGGAAATACCGAAGTTACAAAAGAAAAGTCGGATACTCCCGGATTGAGCGATCTTATTTGGCTATTGTTATTATATAGCTTAGTGTCAATGCGTGAAAAAAAATTTTCTGCTTTGTCTTGCTTGGCAGCCTATTACGCAAATACATTCACAGTATACACAACAGAATAAACAATGCGATAATAAATTTACATAGCCAGCATCACCGCATGCCGAAAATTTATTTTCTCTCTTTATGCATATCTATTATTATTATGCCCGTTGCACGTTCAAGTTGAATGTCACCTGTTCTGTTAAATGCGGAGGAGCTGCGTTCAGTGAGGAGCAGTTGTTAATGCACATAAAGCAATAAAAATCGATATACGATTACGGGCTATCTTAGAGTTCATCTCTCACACTACAAATCGCTCTCACAAGCACTGCAGCTGATCGCGATTGGAACGGTTCGCTATATTCTTTTTGTTTTTTGTTTTTAATTTTCGTAGCTTTTATTTAACCTTTTGTGGTAACGCTAAATGTTAAATGTTGCAATTCGGGTATAGCTAATTGTGATTATTTTTGTATACTAAATAGTTTGACCGCATTTCAACACCAATTGCAACGCCCACACTTGCACTTAGGCAGCATCAATAACAAGAAGAACAACAACGCAGAACAAAACGAAAGTGTTGGTTTGCTTAAAAATAGCCTTCGAATAAATAATTAAAAGCGTCGCATGCCTTCGTCTTTGACGGTTTGTAGCCTAAAATGCAATGATACTATAAAGGAATCAAATCTTATAGCCTATGAACGTATATATATATATGTGTGTGTGTGTCAATGTGTGCTCACAAGAAAACCGATTTTTCCTCTCTTTTTGACATATTCGTATGTGTGTGTATTTGCAGATAAGAACTGAAAGCCGGCTCAGCGGGAGGTAAATTTTGCGTGCGCGTGAGATGTGAGGAAATGCCGCGCCGACAGCAGCCATATCGATGTCGACTACGTCAACGTCAGCAGCAGCAGCAGCAGCAGAAGCAGCAACTAAAACAAATTGAGCAAAGAATATCGCGACCCCCAGCATAATTAAATAATTGCCAGCAGATCTCCAACTAATTAATTAAGAGTAAAGTGAGCACATAGTGAAGAGCGTCCGAACAATTAACTGATACATTTCAAGCAGGCAAAAGTTACACAAAATAAAACACAACAACATTTGGCTACCCAATAAACAAAAAGTTCTCGAACCGAAAATAATTGCGACAAATTGAATAAATTAAAATCGTGCATCAAAAATGAAGCGACGCAATGCGGATTGTGGCAAATTACGACGCCCAATGAAACGGAACAAAATCACAGAGGGCATGTATGGCAGGTAAGTGTCAAAAAATCGACAAAAACTGGTATATATTTTATGTTAACACTCAATTCAACACACATGTGTACATATACAAACACACATCTCTATCCAGTTTATCCGATGGTTAACATTCTCAAGCTGGTCGCACAAATACCGCAACGATCGCGTAATACGTGATTCTAGATTTGGCTGGTCCATACAAAACTTGTATTGGGTTGCGTACTTCCGAGTTCTGTTTGTTATTATCTTAAAAAAAAACACACACACAAAAATGAGCCAAGGGAATTCGTTCTCAGAGTGTATTGAAGGGATTCATAAACGACTTTTAAATACCCTGTATCGTTATAAACTTGTTTTATTTTAACTCTTACAATTTGTATTGCCCAGATCAGAGACAATAATAAGAATTTGCTAAAAGATTTTAATATAAATATTATAAATTTATAAATAATAAACTCTTCAAATGTTCGAACCGAACCAGGATACATTGCCTAACCTATAAGTGTTTTTTATTATTTTTTTTGTGTTTATTGAGCAATATTATTAGACTACAAAAATTTGTATTGAAAACATAATCAACATACATAATCGTAAAGTTTATCAACAATTACAAATTCAGATCCAATTAAAATTCCCCAACCTCTGTGCCACAATTATCTTGTCTAATTAATCATTGTGCTCTGCTGGGTATCATACAGTTTAGCATCTAGATTCTCGTGATCATTCTGTTGCTCTTATTACTCAATTGTTTGTTTACTTTCTGATTTGACATTGTTGTTGCATGCAATGCATGTGTGTGTGTGTGTGTGTTCATTTGGACGCTTTTCATTTGGGCTTTTGCTTGGCATATTCTTGGGCTTTGCGTATCGCCCACCGCATGCCAATCGAGTTAGATAATTTATTCAGTGATTGCTGATGTTGATGTGTCAAATTTGTTGTCGAACTGTAAAAGTGATAAATCAATCAATAAGCAAACAAAAAATTTAGCATTGAGTTAGTTGTCGCATAACATTTAATAATAATAATAAATGTCTAAACTGAATATTTCATTGCAGCACAACTGTTTTATACATGAAGTTTCTAATACTTTGGGCCATTGTAATGGTGGCCGATTTTATGTTTATGTTCCGATTTGAATTCCTTTGGCCATTCTGGCTCCTGCTCCGCTCCGTTCATGATTCCTTCAAGTACAAGGGACTGGTAAGTTCACAGCTAATATCGATTTTAAATCGTTGATAACTCAATTATATTTTTGCATAATTGCTGCAGGCATTTTCCGTGCTATTTGTGTGTATTGCAATAACATCTGATTTGGTGTGCTTGTTCTTCATACCCGTACATTGGCTGCTCTTTGCGGCCAGCACATATGTCTGGGTGCAGTACGTCTGGCATACAGGTGAGTTACAATATTTATATTATATATATAATTATTTATTTATGTATTTACCTTATCAACTTGTGCAGATAAGGGCATCTGTTTGCCGACTATAATACTCTGGATGTTGTTTGTCTACCTCGAGGTGGGCATTCGATGGAAAGACAGTCGACATATGCCGCATTTGGATCTGTGCCGACCGTTTGCCGCGCACTGGTGAGTACAAGGATGCACCGATGTGACTCTATTTATAAATCAACAAATTTTCTTTAGCATTGGTTATCCGGTGGTTACGCTCGGGTTTGGCTTTAAAAGCTACGTCGGCTATCGTATGCGCCAGCGCAAGCAGCGCGAGGTAGCAAAAGAGAACGATTTTTACATGCAGCTGCTGCAGCAGGCGTTGCCAGCGGAGCAGGCTACAGAGGAGACACAGGCAGCGGCTGCGGCGGCGGCGGCGAACGCTGCAGCCAATGGCACGGTCGTTGTGCCCAATGGCACTGGTGGAGCGCCGGCGGCGCTTACAGCCACATCGTCCACATCTCAGGCGAATGGTATTTTGGCATCTGCGACGCAAGCACAAAATCATCATGAGCATCATCACGGCGGCGGCGGCAGCGCCGGCAGCAGTGGCAGCAATAGTAATCATCATCACCACCACCATCACAACAACAATAATAATAACAACAATAGCAACAACAGTCATCACAGCAAGGACAACAGCACCAGCGACAACAGCACAACGACGTCGACAGCGGCGTCAGCAGCAGCCGCTGCGGCAGCGTCCTCATCATCGCCCGCATCTTCGTCATCGTCCACCAACACATCGGTCTCGGCATCAGCCAAGCAATCAAATGCCGCATCATTAGCAGCAGCGACAACAACAGGTGCAGCATTTACTAGCATTACCTTACTTTGTTCACCTCCTATCCCAAATTGAGCGGCTTATCTACGCATGTGTGTTTACACGTGTGCATTGAAAACTTGATAAGCTCCTGGCAACCATGTAAATTATTTTATTAATATGTTCCCAACCTCTCCTTACATACAGAAGTGTATGTTTGTACACCCAGATCGATACAAATCAATGATGCTCTATATACATGTTTATTTATATACGCATCTATGCTTGCAGCAACCTCAAATGGTCATGTTGGCGGTGGCTCAAGGAATCATCGGCGCAGCGTAGACAAGGACAAGCATCGCAACAAAGGCGACACAGCCGACCATGAGCAGAACAACGGCACGCGGCATGGAGGAAAGAATAGCAACAGTAATAACAGCAATAGCTATCAACAAGTGGATGCCAATGCATCCACAACAAGTAATAACAGTAAGGAGAAGTCAGACTGGGATAGTAGCAATAGCAGCTATCAACAACAACAACAGCAGCAACAACAGCAACAGGGGGCAAAGGAGAAACAGGGTGCATTGAACAAAAAGAAAACGCTTTACGCAAAGCAAATTGATATCGCCCCCTTGCTTGCAGACAAAAAGACGCACAATGCTGTTAGCAATGGCAATGTCCTGCAGTTCGAGCCAGAAGAGCCAGTGGCCGTGGAGCCAGTGGCTCAAGTGGAGAAGGCGCCGAAAGGTAAGTGAGGCTCATATAATTGTTGAATTTAATTTATATAAAACGTGCGCTTTGCAGGCCGTCGCAATCGCAACAAGAAGGACAATTCAGCCAAAGACAATCATAGCCAGCAGCAGACGCAGCAGAAAGAGGCTACAGCTACTGTCGCAACAGCTGCCAGTAACAACAACAACAGCAACCACAATGATGCCAGCTCCGTATCCTCTTCGGCCAGCTCAACGTCGAGCAATGCGACAGCTGCTTCCATCTCGCAGATAGCCTGCAAAGTGGTATCCAAGATATGCGAAACGTGTCTTAAGCTGGAGGCCGACGTGAAGAAATATCGCTCCGAGATTAGCCACATGAAGCAAATCGAGAACGAACTGCGTCAAAAGCTTGACGCAAATCTGACCAACAAGTCCAGTTTGCAGGCCAAACAAAAGGAGTGCGAGGAGCTTGAGAAGCGCATTGAGGACATTAAAACTGCACGCCACTTAGATTTAATTGCTATAAGTAATTTGGAGCGTCGGTCTAACGAGGAGCGCCGCCAGAAGCAATCCCTCGACGCCCAGCTGGCCAACGAAAAGAAGGCTCGCAAGGCGGCCGAGGAGAAAGCCGCACGTCCTGAGTGCAGCGCCCAATGCAAGCAGCGACGCCAGCAGATGGACGAAGAACTAAAACGCGTGCGCAACGAGCTCAAACAGACCGAGGAAGCCAAGCAGCTGGCTTTGGAGCAAGGTCGCAAATTCGAGCAAGAGGTTGGTTATTCTGAAATATAAGTTAAATGGATAAGTTAACTCTTTCTGGCTTACAGTACCGTATGCTGGAGGTTAAGGTGCTCAATCGGGAGTCCACGCAGGCGGATGCCGAAATGTTAATGAATGCACTGGCTAGCATGCAGGACAAGAACACACAACTGGAGAAGAATCTATCCGCAGAGACGAGAGTTAAGCTGGACTTATTCTCGGCTCTGGGCGTGGCCAAGCGCCAGCTTGAACTATCTGACAGTATGTAGTATCAACTGAATGATCAGAGCTTGCATAATAAACTAACATTATTTCATCGTTTCTAGTTCACCGTCGGTCCAAGGAGGAAGAGGTTCTTGATCTCAAGGCCAAGATAGCACAGCTGCTGGCTGTAATGCCGGATACGCTGTGCCTAAACACGGGACCGCATAGTGCCGGCGGTAGCATGCTGCGCATGAATGACACTCCTCCGCTCCAGTCGGGCGGACCTGGCCCGTCCTCGCCCATGCTCAGCCTAAGCGTTGCACAAGATTACCAGCAGCATCAGCAACATCAGCAACATCAACAGCATCAGCAGCATCAGACGCAGCATCAGCAGCACCAGCAACACCAGCAGCATCAGCAACATCAACAGCACCAACACCAGCAACAGCAGCACCAACACCAACAGCAACAGCAGCACCAACACCAGCAACAGCAGCAGGTTGTTCCCGTTTCTCAGCAGCAAATGGTTCCCGTCAGTGTGGCTGCTGCACTACATGTGGCGGCCTCCAATGTGGTTAACGGTGTTGGCGGCGGCGGTCTCTCTACGCTGGATCCAAATGCTAGCGTCTATACGCCCAAGACAGGCAACATGATGGCGGTAGCGCCGGTGGGCATGAATCCCAATGGTTCGGATGCCTGACGCCAGCAGCAGCTTCAGCAGCAGTCGTCGACAATATCGTCAGCGGCCGCATCATCCTCGCATCAGCTATTGAGACGACAAGTTTGAGATTACAATACTTTATATGAAAAGCAACAGCAAACAGGAAATGCAACAGCAACCGATTGATTTCGACTACAGTAGTCAACAGCAGGCGAATGGAGCAGTTTGCATATGATATGATAATGAATGTCCGTACTAAGCATAAGCAGTTTCCTTTTACACCCCACAACAACTACAACAGTATCACACAGGACACCACAAATACCAGTTTCCAATACCCAAATTCACTCTTAAATCTGTCGCATTAAGCGTTAAAACACACTGATTACAACAGCAGTTAATTGATTGGTTTTCTAAATTCTTAACAGAATGCCCCTATTTATATGCTCATTTTTTTTCCTATATGCCATCAATGGGAGTTTTGTTTTGGACTCCTTCTGACATGGCCTTGAACGTCATTCCACCTAATGAAAATGTAATCAAATTTAATTCAAAACTTTTTTTTGGGTGTTTAGACAAACCAATAATGGAAATTGTTTATATAATTGGAACGACTGTTGGTATCCAGTTGTGAAATCAATTTAATCACTCCACTCAAAATCCGTTCATGGAACACACACACACATTAACAATACACATTTGGCAGACTCTTCCCGCGAGTTTTTGGATGATTTGAACCATTTTAAAAATAATAAGAAGTGAAAAATGCAAAAAACTAAAATGGAAATTTGTATTTTTAATTGAAATGCGAAAGAATCGCAACGAAGTGGAAGAAGAATAGATCTGTTTACTACTTATATTAACAAAACGCTGTGAGAGTTGACCAACTTTAGTGATGGCCTTTAAATTTGGCGTAAATTTATATTTTTTGCCAAGTTTTGCTGCCCTCTTTCAATGGAATTTTTGAAGTCTGCGCCCTTGATTTATTATCTCATTAAATTATTTTTGTTATAAACTTTAATTGTACGCCTATTATGTAGAATTAACTATTTTGAAAAACAAAAACCAACAAGTTTCTTTTTAAGTTTTAATTTATTTTTTGCTGTTCCTAAAAACAAAAACAAGTTGAAAATGCTTGCGAAGAATTTAATTGCGAAGAAAAAGAAAAACGATGACTATTTTGTTTAATAAAAGAAAACATTTCACTGCGTGAAGCTAGTATATATTAGTTCTTTATTTATTATTTGTGCTGATTTAAGGTTGCTTTTGTTTTTTAATTTTTTTTTATTCTAAGGAAATGTGCAAACTATTTGAAAGTATGTTATATTGACTTTTATACTAGTTCACCAAGTGAGCCTAGTATATTTGGTTTGTGAAATGTCCTTTATGCTGTCCGTCTGTCCGCTCGGATGAATGAAAATTTTTCGGCACTATAGGAGATAGACAATTGAAACTATAGAAAATCTAATATGCAAATTTCTTCTACAGTTGTTTAAGTTAGAGTTACCAAATTTGAAAAAAATTTTAACATGTAAAGCTCTCGGATCCATAGCTCCCATACTTCAAACATCCATAACTTTGTCGAAACTGGACCGATTTCCATGTTTGCATGTTTGAAGGCATTCTGTTCATGATTTTTCATTAAGATCGATTCTACATTGAAATTATGAACATTTTTGAAAAAAATTTTTTTTTGATTTTTTTTGAAAAAAAAGCATACCCCCCTTGTTAATTTTCGAAAAAAAAATTTTTTCAAAATTTAAAAATGCGAGTTTGCATTTTTAATCGATTTTACTGGCCACAAATAGTATAAAAACAACATTTAACTTGATTCTGAGGGGGTCAAATTTTTTGTCAAAAATCATGCCCAAATTGAGAAAAATTTTAACATGTAAAGCTCTCGGATCCATAGCTCCCATACTTCAAACATCCATAACTTTGTCGAAACTGGACCGATTTCCATGTTTGAAGGCATTCTGATTTTTGATTTTTTTTGAAAAAAAAAGCCTGTATACCCCCCTTGTTAATTTTCAAAAAAAAAAATTTTTCAAAATTTAAAAATCCGAGTTTGCATTTTAAATCCATTTTACTGGCCACAAATAGTATAAAAAACAACATTTAACTTGATTCTGAGGGGGTAAAATTTTTTGTCAAAAGTCATGCCCTAATTCAAACATCCATAACCGATTTCCACGTTTGATGGCATTAAGATCGATTCTACATTTAAAATCAATGCATTTTTGAAAAAAATGTTTGTTTTGCTTTTTTTTGTTGTCAAGAGCGTCTGTCTGTCTGAGTCTAAATAGTAACCAAGTAACCTTTAAAATGTCTGTTGGGTTTGAATCAGTCTCAAACCAATCGAATTACATTCAAAACCCATTTCCAATTTCCACAATGATCTATTATTTGTTGCAGGCAGTTTCGACTGCGATTTTCAGGACAGTGACGACCATTTGGTTGGTCGAAGGTAAGATTTCGATTTCAATTGACAAGCGTACATCCGCTTATCGAGAGCTTATCGCAGAGACTCTGATCAACCTGATGATGTCCAGCTTCTTGTGCCTGCTCCGCATTGCCTGCCATCCGCTGATGGTGCTGCCAATGCTCCTGGGAGCCTACTATGTGATCCGGAAGGTGTGGCTGCGACGTCGCACGCCAGCCGAGGGCGACATCGTCGGGTTGCGCACTCTGGCCGCACGGACTCCGCGCCTTGGATCATATCGCAGCTTGGGCAGCATTTCGGCGCGCAGCACTGATAGCTGCGATTATGAGGATGAAGACGCCGCCAGATCGTAGCCTCTTCTGATTTGCATTTGTATTTAAATTAATGCAGTATTTGTGTAACTTGGTTGGATTCATAAGATTTACTTTTCAATGCAGACACAATACAAGAGCATATATGTATGAAAATGTCTTTAAAACTGATACAGAGGCCTCTCTGCTCCTCTTCCCGTTCCCAATGGATGTTTATGGTTTCAGCAAGGATGCGGTCTCCATTTTGCCCAGGAGATCGCCCACCTTAAGCAACATGGCACTGTGCTGCTCATCGGCTGGCGAAGAGTTGACCAGTCCAGCTAGGTGATGTATGTACTTGTCAACATTGTCCACGTTCAGTCCGCCGGGCTGTACGGGCGGCAGCGTGACACTGCCCAAAGCAGCCACAATTTTCTGTCGCAGATTCTTAATGTACGCCGCCAGGCGCACGTTCTCCTCCTTTAGTTCGGTCACCTCGCCCATGACCTTGGCATGTCCGGCCTTGGTGTTGTCCACATGCTGCTCGAGCACCGCGTTCTGTTGCTCCAGGTCCGTTTTGGCCTTGCGCAGCATTCGCAGCTCGTTCTCGGTGCTCCGGTTATGCTCAATGAACTCATTCGTATAGATGGGGATTTCGCCCGCCGCGAACGGGCGTGGCAGGGCGCAGGGGTTAAAAGCTGGGGGCGGTGTCGGTGTCCGTTTCACTTGTGCCAGTGGTATGTCGTCCGGATCCGGTGTGGGCGTGCTCTGCTTTTTGTTCACCGTGCTCTTCACGTTCGATTTCTTTGGGGCAGCATCGTTGCTGTTGCCATTGTTGCTGTAGATGGCCTTCTCCTTGGGCGTGCTGGCGTTTTTGTTTTCAAACACCTTCTTCGCCTTGGCCAACTCGGTTGCCACAATTTCAGGGTGCTCCTTTAGGAACTTGTGCATTTGTTCCTGATATCTAAAAAATGTTGACAAAACATTGGGCGAGTTTCAAATGTTACTGATAGGAAATACAAATAAAACCGGTTTGACGTACAATGCCTTGTCCTTGGCGGCTGCCTCTAGGTAGGGCGCCTTGCGATCATCGGTCAGCTGGTGCCACTCCTCGCCAATCATCTTGGTGTGCTCCAGCGCCGTGCGGTTCGGATGCTCGCGCCGCAGCTGCTCCCGCCGATCGTTCATGAACCGAACGTACGAGTTCAGCGGCATTTTGGGTGCGCCGGCCACATTGATTCTGCGCTGCGTTAGCTTCTTTAGCTCCATCTCCAGATCTGTGCCGGCCACTGAATTGCGCCCTTTCGCCTTGTTTTTCTTTTTCGGCCCTTTGCCGCTGGGTGGGGGATTCACATCAATCTCTTCGTCGGCATTGGGAGTCTTGGAAAGAAGAGATGTGTTCGTCTGTTCCTCGACAGTTGCGTTCGCTTCCTCATTTGCAGCCGCTTCAGGGCTTATACTTTTGTTATCCGGCTTGTTATCCATGTTTTTTACAGTTATTTTCTTGTAGGCAACTCTTATCGATTTTTAAAAATATGCAACTATGATTTTGTTTACCGCTTAAATTTGTATAAACAAACACAGCAGTATTGTTGTAATATGGTGTTTTTGTTTTGTTATACAAATATCTGTTATACAACAGCTGATAGAAACAGGGCTGTACAGTTTTGTATATATTTAGAAATATTCAAGTTAGGGCTGCACAATAATTAAATAAATACTTAGAATAAAAAAATGTTTGACAACAATTTTATGGAATGATAAATTTCTTACGTATTTCAATTACATATTAATGAAAACAAAATTTATGTGCTCTTCATTAAGCATGATTTAACAGAAAGGGTGGCAACACTGTTGCTAATTTCCCCTTCCATAGACAACATACATACGTAGGCATAGTGACGTCACTAAAATGTGGCGCGATTTTGATTATCGACCAACTGTCTCATTTCATAACAACGCAATTGAAATCGTAATGCATGCAACAGATGTGGCCTACAGGCACAATTAGCCAAGATGAAATTTCCCATAAACATTCACAATATCAAATGGTGGGAATTCAGGAACATTCTAGCAAAGCATGGGAAGGGGTCAAAAGTCGGCACAGTGTCCCAGCATATGAGAGAATGTGGGTCGAAAAGGGAGATTTTTTAGGGAAATTGGTAAACAGTGGGTTAACTTTGTATGCGTCTTTACCCCTATTTTACCGACGTAGATCTTAATGTCTCCCGGAAGTAAAAGTTCAAGTTGTTTCCGTTGCGGTCTTTATATATTTTGAATATTCATATACATTTCTTTGTGGTCTCTGGTTGTGGATAATTCTTTGAGCACATTAAAATATTACAATTACAAAAATAATAGCCTATGTGAATGACAGGTGTTAAATATAATTGAAACTTACAAAATACAAAACTAGCTTAGCGCTTACATTTTAGTACAATATCAAATAAAGCCTTCGATGACAAATTCTATACAGCGATGGGGAAAATAACTTTGGTAATTCCCCGATTTCAACAGCTAACGGTTACAACTACCAGCTAAAAACTTAAACTGAGGGCGGCCGGCCAGATTACAGATAAACTAACAAGCTAATAGAGAGAGAACGAATTGGTTAATTCGACATGTTTTTCAATTTGAAAAATTAACGTTTTTTGTGCTCCTCCTCTCTAATGTTGAAGGGAGAGCTCATATTAAGCTGGGGAATAGCTCGTCAAAATTACTCTCCCAGGGGAAGTCCTCGTCCTCTGTGGGGAGAGCCGCGTCGTTGTCCAAGTGGGACAGCGTTGTGGACACTGGAGAGCCAATTACTGACTCATAGCCATGGTCGGAAGTGGCCGAGTGTACAGACGGCGCTGGTGATTTGGCCAGCGGTGAGATGGCCTTAATGCGCGGGCAGAGGAACTTCTCAATTGGCTCGAAATTTAGATGGCTGGTCGCCTCGTCGTCCGAGTCGTCTGTGGCGTTGATAACGTTGAGGTAAACCTGTGAGGGTGACGTTGCTGGCGGCGGACATTTCATGATGGCATCGGTAATGTCCTCGCCAGCAGTGACGCCCTCGCCATAGATCACCTCGACCGCCTCGTTGACGGGCACTGCATCCCCGTCCATCACAATGGTGATGGAGTTCGTCTTGGCATCGTAGGTGCCATACACCGTGTCCGGTGTGGCGCTCTGCAGGAATGCAGCTGCTGAAATAGTTGTCGCTGTTGGTATTGTTGTTGCTGCTGCTGCTGCTGCTGTTGTTGTCGTTGTCGTCGTCGCTGTTGTTTTCTTTTGTAGGTTTCCATTTATCTGAGACACCTGCATGCGCGGGCTGTTGTTGATGTCATTGTGATCTTTAGTGGGTGCGGGTGCTGGTGCGGATGTGGGCGGGCACATTAGGAACGGGCTCGCTTCGGTGTCATCGACTAAGCCATCAGCTCTATTCCCGTCGGATTCCATGCACTCTGCTGCGGACCCCACCACTGGTCGAGGCAGTCGCTCTGATTCGCCTGCATCTTTGGCAGCAGCTTCGTCGCGTGCGCCACCGCCCGTCTCCAGGTCTGCTGTGATATCTGCGAGCAGGCTTTCGGCCAGCTCTTCGAGTCGTCGGGCATCGAACTCTTCATCGTCGACGAGCAACATGTCTTGTATAGAAGGCAGAGCGCCACAATTCTCCAGAGAGAGGCTGTTGTGTTGTTGTTGTTCTGCGTCTGCTTCAGCAGCTGCTGCGGCAACATCTTCGAGGTCAAGGCACGCGCTGACGACTGTGTGTCCACTTGTGTACCCTGCTGCAGAGGGTCAGCATTGGATGCTGCAGATCCAGTGTATGTGGACACACAGCCCTCAGCGTGTGCATTGACGCCAGCGCTGTTGCCGTGTTGTTGTTTCGCTAGCTGCTTCATTTCGGCCAGTTCCTGGCGCAGTTGCTCCATCTCCGAGTCGAGCTTCTGATTCTTGGCCAGCAGAGATTCGTTGATGCTCTGCAGACTCTCACATTTGTTTTGCAGTAATTCCGTTTTATCCGTTAATTCCTTGATTTCATATTCCATCTCCTCCATGCGCGCCTTCTTGCGGTCCCGACTGGTCTGTGCGGCCACCCGGTTCTTTAGCTTCCTGTCATCCAAACACAAGCATATAGGTTAGTAAAGGTTTTTGCCCTGGGTTTTCCCCGTACTGAAAAACTTACTTGCGCTGCACTTTCTCCTCCCAGGAGAGATGATCCAGGCGCCGCTTCTTGGCCTTGGCGGGCGCAGCCACGTTCGCAGCCATCGTAGTTGACTCCTCGTCGGCCACACTGTTGGACGAGGACGCGTAGCCCGAACTGGACGGCGACGAGCCGCCCTTCAGCAGCACTGCGGTCGCCGACAGGGGTGCGGGCCGCAGCTTGGGCAATGCACTCAAATTCAAGTTGGTGCCTCCGATTGCCACATATTTGGATAACAGCACTCCGTTAACTGGTGCCATTTTCTTTTTGGTTATTCTTTTGTTGTTGTTGTTGTTGTTGTTGTTGCAGTTAATAATCGACAGCAAACTTGTCAAAAATTAAAATTTCATTTTTGTGCCTGCTCCAATTTCAATATCCGTGATGCATGCACGAGCGCTGAATTTTATCTGATTTTCTTGAACTTAAACCATCGGAAGCGCCGCCTCCAATTTTGCTGGCTCTGCTGCGTTTTTCATGTGCTTGCTGTTTGCCGCTTTGGTTTTCTTCATTGCTTAGTCAACCTAATCTCACGCAATTTTCTCAATCACCTTGTAATTCTGCGCAGCACAGTCTGAATCGCGGTGTCGTGGACTTTCCTCAATGGGTTCGCACAAAAAGCTGACGTGGCTTCCAATGACTGGTGGTTGAGCTAAGTACAGAAAAAACGAGTGGCAAGAAGCAGAGAATGACAAACAAAATGTTATTTAACATGACAGCAGCGACAACATTAACATGCTCTGTTATGCACGTAACGTGTTTTTGAAATGTTAGCACTGTATAATGCAAAACAAAACAACACAGGTGTGATTTTGATTTTAAATAAACATATAATTTTGTATCCAAATATTACATTATATACCTTACACCTTAACAGTTCAGAAATGCGGCATTTGCGGCATTGGGTTGCGTTCCTTCTTCTTATCCTTTTCATTGGCAGCGAGCTCTTCTCTCACAACATCGGCGACATCATAAATTGTCGTTTTGTGCTAGTAAAATTGTATGATTTTTCATTACTAATCGAAATACAATTTCATATTACCTTTAATTGATTTATATAGAATACGTAGGGTATATTGCCGGTAATCGGATCTATCGCCACTGGCCACATTGCATTTAATTCCTCTTCGCTGAAAACTTCTCCCTCCTCCCTCATTAGCTTTTCAAAGTACTCTTTTGTCAGATAACGTTTGTTTTCCGGATCCAAGACTTCGAATGCAGCTAAAAGTTTTCCCGGCGTTGCGGGTTCCATTCTATGTTATTAGTTTAAATGTCCATACACACAAATATCCGTATAAAATATCATGCTTGAAACTTACTTTCGTTCCATAAGCAAAACTGAAACGTGTGCCATAAACTTTGTCAAATGTGTCTCTCCTGGATTTTCTACGGATTCTGTGGCAGCAATTACTTCATTAACTTCCTTTTCCGTTGGTACACAACCAAGAAATCTCAACACATTGCCCACATTCCGGGTGTCCATATACTTATCACCGTGGTGATCAAAAATGCAGAACGCTTCAGAAATGCGAACCTCGAGCTCATTCACAAGTTGAACTGCCCATTTATTTGTTGTTGATTACCCGGACTGATTACTACACAAATAGGGCTTGCAACTTACTAGCGATTTCCATATTGAAGGTGAATTTAACTTTTATTAAAAATATATTTTTTTTTATTTTTTGTTGGTATAACTACTAGAAATTTCGCATTTAAACTTTTACTTAAAATTTTATGTTAATGGCTAAGAATATCTTATGTACGTAAGTACGAAAGCATTATCAATATTATATAAAATATTGAAACAAATGAAATAAACATGATTGCTGTGTTTTTTCAATTTTTATTTGAAAAAATAATAATTTTTAAGTACGTATTAAATATGCCGCCCTTTTATGTGAATGGACAACGATAAATGTACGTACTGTCGATATATCGATATGTTGTAAATAACCATTGCATTTTTTTCGTGCGTGAGTGTTTGTTTAATTGTGATGCCGCTGTTGCTGTTTTAAATTTATAAATATTAAATTGAGAACATAAAATAAATGTGTGTGGGTTTACGTATTGGTACATTATTAACTTTTATTTCAATTTATATTAGCATGGTTTTTGTTAAGCTTTAAGTTATTTGTTTTAGCATTATGTGTGTGTGAGTGTTTTGTATAAGCAACAGGTATACGCGCAACGAATATCGATAAGTCCTCAAGCGAAATATCGTTTAGTTGTAGTTGGGATTTCGTTTGATTCGGTTGAGCCGCGCGTGTTGACTCGCAAAAGATTTTCCAGCGGGAAAAATAAATTTTAGTGTTGCGCTAACAACGTACAGCTGTTTTCAATTCAGTTAACATTGATTATAAATATTTGTGCAAATTTACCACGTTCGGACAACTCGCAGCAAGTTTTTTTGTACACCATTACCTTCGGCGCAGGTGTAACGCGCTGTTCAGCGTGTCTTCGAGAGGCACCAAAGCAATAACAAGTTCAACCATATACATAATATCGTTTTACACAAGTCGGTACCTACGGTGAAGTGAGTGCGCGTGTGTCTGTGTGTGTGTTTCTGTAGTAGTGTGCGCAATTTGGAAAACGCGTTTGCGGTTTTCTACGCTCCGAAATGGAAAGTGCCTGCCCGCTCCTGCGTTTGTTGTGATTGCCAATCGATCTACACAAATCGAAGCAAACAAAGAGGTGCGAAGAATGAAAGTCATTTTGTTTTTACTTAGCATTTACGGTTGTTTTTGTTGATGTTGTTTGCCCACACTCACAACATACCAGAAAATTGCAAATTGTTCATCTTGCGGCGAGCTTTACCACATTCCACACATGAATTAAAGAGCCTATCATAGAAAGTATATTTAATGTGTGTGTGTTTTTGATTGATGACAATTATGAAACGTTACAGTTTTTTTTTACGTTACATATCTACAGCGTTTCTTTTAGCCTGAACTTGGGTTTTTCTCACAAGTGTGCAAATACATAGTTTTGTAAAAGGTTTATTCAAAATGTACATTTGCTAAATATGCAAAGTTTTTGTCCACTTAATCATATTCATGCTGCCAGCGACACTCGAGATGATGGCCGCCGCCAGTTCCCATAAAAACTAAGCGGCATCCCAAACGCCGAGTTTGTCAACATAAAACAAGGGCGCTTTAGTCGAGAGTGTCCGACTATAAGATACCCAGCTGCGAGCTGTCGTCACATCCATTCCAAATTTTTTAAATGTATATTCGCATTCAATATTGGAACTCAAAAATGTACATTTGTATAAATCAAGCTTGTTTTAATTTGGGATGAGCGTTAAGAGATTTTTATCGATACAAATAAAACGGAATAAGTTATCGAAAATTGTAAACAAACTTGATCTGTCTCTGAGGCCGAGGTGATCATACAGAAAGACAGATGTTAATGCTGACTTTTAGTATATTTACTTATAGGATCTTTAAGCCTGTAACAAACTTGTGCACAAAGACCATCATACCCTTGTCTATACATGTTTTAATGGGTACAATGTATAAAAAGGCTAATGTAGTTTTTACGTGGAAAAGTAAAAGAGGTTTATAATTATAAACGTTAATGCTGAATTTCACCCGTGAAGTGAAATTATTGTTTTTGCGGTTGCAACTGCATTTATTTTTACCGCTGCTCGAAGTTGACACCTCTCCCCCCTCCTCTCTCTCTCTCTCTCTCACTCTTTCTCTGCAATCGCTACGTGCAGTTTTCGCCTTTTGGTTTGGCGACAGGTGGCCATAAAGCGTGCAGCGTGCAACGTGCAACGTGCAACGCCAGCGATCCAAATAGAGAGCGTGCCGACTCTTGACCGCAGGCCATAACGCGTCGCGACTCGTTTGCCCGGCGCATTGTTGTCGTTGTCGCTATCCTGCGTCTGCGTCTGCGTCCCCGTGGCAAGTGCAGATGCCGCCAATACCAATATATATGTATTTATATATATATATATATATAAATGTGTATATATGTAAACAGTTCTCTGTGTATTCGAGTGTTTATATGGGGGTTACCTTTGCCTGTGCTGTTGTTGTTTTTGTTGTTGTTTGTGGCATCATGTCTGACTGGTCGATCTGGTGGCATGGTCTGAAAACTCGTTTCATGCCTTTGTTGTGCTCTTTGTTTTTGTTGTTGCTGCTGCTGCTGCTGCTGGCATTCTTTGCTGGTGATTGTTGCCGCAGTTCCTATAAAATTTTTTCATTTTTTGTTTTTTTTGGTTTTGTTTTATTATTGGAGTAAATTTTTCGCTTGAGGAATTTAATGTTTCTGCCGTGCTTGTTGCCCCTTTTTTTCGCATAGTTAATTTTCTTTTTCTCATACCCGTATACGAAGAATTCATAATTTTTGATTCTTTTGCATGAGTCAACGTTTTGGATTTTTATTGAAGCTTTTCTTGTTGCGTTTTATGCAAAACAAGATCTTGCATTCAAAACATTAAGTTTAAGTGTATTTGTTAAATCTTTTTTTTTTTAAATAAGAGACTGTAAGTGAAGATAATTTTGGGGGGTTTTCATGGACGTTTAGTGAGGCAAATGCTTTGTTTAAAATAAGATATATGTTTGTGTTACGTATTAACACAACAAAAAATAGCTGACTGAAAAAAGATTGTTAAAGGTCGAATATATTAGATAAAATTGAAATGTAACATAGGAAATCTGGGTTAGCTTGGTAAAACAGATTTTTTTTTGAAAGGGCACAACAAAGATTTTAAAGTATAGTATGAATTAAATTATAGAATTAATGTTTGGTTGAAGAACTTGGTGTCCCATATCAATTAAACAATATAGTTTAGTTCGGACTTGTGCTGTTTGTATTTGGCAACGGATCTCTTTTACGTTACGAAATTGGGCCTGATCCGTTACAGTCTCGGTTTTCATATGTAAATGATTATTGATATGGGTGCTATAAATAGCTGGACGTTATTTTTCTATTCAATAAAATCTTTCTTATGTCTTTCCACTTTAATGCAAACTAGTCTGTAAGTTTAAGAGGCGTTTTAATGATTTTAAAATCATATTTATCGGTATTTTACAACTTTGCTCTATTTAAAAACTAGATTTACCGTCAGCTGAGTTATTCGTATTATTATCTTGAAATAAAAAAAAGAGAATTGAAATGCGAAGAATGTGTAACTTATTTATTCATTGCTTAAATCTAAACAAATCACAATGTGGATTTGAATAAGTATTTAATAAACAATATAATATCTATACACCATGATTAGAAAAATAAAACGTTTTCGGGTAATTAGTCACAACTTAGGTATATCTACTTTTTGCTATCTGTTTCTCAAACATTTTTTTGCAAACGTATATTAATATCATTAAAATTATTATTTTCAGTTTAGAGGAAAAACAAAAAGCGTGATGATGTCAAATGGGCTTGATGAGTTCCCAATGACAAAGCGAACACGAGACAATAATTAGCAGAAGCTAAACAAAGCATTTGAAAATTTAAACGAATAAAACGGCAACAACAAAAATATATTGAGAGATGAAACGATGGCAAATAGATGCCCAATAATTGCGGATTAAATTCGAGCTGGGAAACAAACAAGTTTAATTTTGCGACAACATCGTGAGGAAGATGCCAATGATCACAGCGACTACAACGACGACGGCGGGCGGTGCAGCGGCAACTGCAGCGGCCAAAAGCGGCCCAAAGGCGATGCCAGCAACCTCGACGACGGCAGCGCCAGCGTCGAATGATTACCTAATGCAACAACATCAACAGCAGCAGCAACAGCAGCAGCATTTCAACAGCCATTATTATCAACAGCAGCAACATTTGGCGCCAGGTTCGGTTGTGCTAAATGCTTCCCACCAGCATTCGCATTCACATGCACATCCACATCCACATTCACATCCTGTTGCCAGTTCAGCGGCAACAGCAACAGCAACAACGGCAGCAGCAGCCGCAGCAGCTGTGGCAATTGCGTCCAGCGGCGCCTCAACCAGTTTTTCAGCATTTAACGGAAACTCAATTCTAAATTCTAACCTTGCCAACGGAAGTAGCCGCGTTAACAACCAAGAATTAGCTGTTGTTGCTGCGGCCAATGGCGATGGCAACAGTTATGCAATGCAGAAGCCAACAGCAGCAGCAGCAGCGCCTCCCATTGGATTACCGCCACCCGCTATCAAGAAGCCGACGTCCGCATCGCTGCACGCCTCGCGCGAGGATGTCGCTTCCTTGGGCGGCACCTCCTCGGTCAACAGCCAGGTCTCTGGCCACCATCACATAATGGGCAACGGCGGAGTCAACGGCAACACGGCAACTGGACGCACTGGCGGCCATCCCAGCAGCATACTAAAAGGCAGCAAAGGTAAGAGTAACTAATACAATAGTTTATAGCTGCTTTACCGATCCTAAAAATAGTTGTTTCTTTTGTGAACTCGAGCGATAAAAAAGAAACTCAAATTACTTCCAAATTAAATGTGCCAACTTTAATTACCAATAGAGAAGAAGAATGAAAACGATTTTATTCTCTTTTTCTAAGGCTATAAAATTGAATTTGAATTTGTTTATGAAGCTAGCTAGCTTTATTAACATATAAATTTTAAAACCGAAATTGAAATTCCATCTTGATGATTTTCAAATTTAAGCTATATTATTACAAAATTAATATATGTTAAGTAAATATTTGTAATGAAATTTTTTATTTGAAAAACTAGGAAAACTTGTGAATCGATAAATGCTATTTTACTATTTTTTTTCCAAAAATAGTTGCCAGCTTTAAATAGGTGATTAAAATGTGTTTGGTTTGTGCAGGGCAAACAGATTTTCGATGAAAAATTGAGGTCAATTCGCTGCTGCAGCGAGCTGTTAATCATTGCAATCCAAATAACAAGCACATGTAGTCCGATCTGTCTATTTCCGCCCACATGGCCACATGACGAGTGCACCCACTTAAATATCGGATTGGATTGGGTTTGGTTTCGGTTTCAAATGCACTTGCTGCTGGGTAAATACAAAATTAGCTGCAGCTGCTGTTAAAAATATCTTAAATAAGCAAAAGACGTAAATTGAATTTGAATTAGACCCCTTTGGAGAAAAAGAGTCCGTTGACCAGCGGGGCCACCCGGGAAAAATAAAAGTACAATTGATTTGCTTGTTTGTACGGTTTTGTGTCTTGTCTATTTTCGTTGTTGTTTAAGCAGACACGTGCCAATTGTTTACACCTCATGCTCAACTGCAAGACTTAAGACAATGAATAGCTCAGTTGTAAGTCGAACCCATTTCTCACTTCTGCTTGTGGGTCTTCTACCGAACAGTTCACTTTCAATGCTCTTTCGGTTTGCATTCTTCTCTGAGTTTCTGTTCTTTTTTTAGTCTCTGTTGCTTAGTTCAAGAGTAAGTTCAACTGAAGTTCACTTCGGAGCAGATATATCTGATTTCCACCTGTGCAATATAGAAAAGATTATACTCTATACGATGACATAAGGGATCAACCCATGAATTTTTCACATGTATCAAGAACAAACCTTATTAAAATCCACTAAAAACTAAATTCTTATTTTGAAAAAGATTTTACTCGTGAAATCTGAATTCTTTTGCAAGATTTCTACCTGTACAATAAAAATTAAACTCCACACCCCGATATTAATATTCATCCATTTCGACAAAACTATGAATTTTTACTTGAATTTTTATCGGCTAATTTTTTAATTCGAAAAAATTTTTTAAATTTTAGTTCAAAGTTCAAAAAAATTTTATAGTTTTCAAAATTTGTTTATGTTTAGTTTAAATAAAAATCAATAGTGCTTTAAAATATTCAATTTATGATTGGATTTAAAACGGAATTTCCCTTATAAGAATTTTTTAAAGATATATTTATTTGTATATAGTAAGAGCTATAATTTGGGATATTTCCAATGAAATCTAGAGAGTACTTGCTGGTCATGTAATTCGACACTCAGTAATATATACACTTCTGTGTCCTGCATTTGAGACTTTTGGAGTGGAACTCGATGCACAGTGTAATCTGAGAGCAAATGAGGCTTAATCCACTTGTTCTTGTTTCGCATAGAGCTTGCTTAACCGAACAGTTGGCATTTAATTTATGTCTGCCTGCTTAGTAAGTTTTATAGTAAGAGCGGGCTAACCACATTCATTCATGAAATAAACAAAATCGACCCACATCTGTTGTGAGTGGGGGCTGGTTCGAGTTTGATCGAGTTCAAAGCTGTTTTTGGTGCCGATGTCAGCGAGTGTGTGGGCGTGTGGGCGTGGCCAACGCATATGAAGGGGAAAATTGATATTTATAGTTTAAAGACGCCTTTAATCTGCTCTGAAATGTAACGAACAAAGCCTTAACAGGCCAAGAAGAGTCGGCAACAATAATCGCTTTCGGAAGTTGGCCAAGCGACATTTCCTAATCGGCGAATCTTTTGCGGATGATGTAAAATGTTTCGCTTCGCTTAGTTTTTTTAAGCAGGTGTTTTTTAAACTAATGTTATGCGGGGTTGAATTTGTTAAAAATTTGTTAACATTCGGAGTGGAACCTTTGAAATCATATTTATTAGCGCCTTGCTGCCATGCAGTAAAATGTGTGAATTTATTGGGGGTGAGCTGAGTTGCTTTGTTAATTGATGCAAAGACTTTCAGTGGATGGCAACGAACTCCATCCGTGGTCACCCACGAGGAAACACCTCAACGTTGCCTTATCATTTACGCGTCACGTCAGCGGCAATTAGCAGAGCCGTCGCTTCTATTGCTGCTGCTGCTGTTTTAGTTGCTGCTGCTGCTATTCGCGTCATATGATGCGATTATTAATTTCTTGATTACGACAACATTGTGACATGCAAAAGGAACCAGCGAAGGGGGCCGCACTTGGCTTATGGCGTGCACTGTAAGCCAAGTTAACGAAGCAGCAAAGCCAATTAGATGGCATCATTATGCGGCTGCCAGGAGCCACAATTGCACACGGCTGGCAAAGCCGATGATGAATCAGCTCCAGCGCCATTTCTTTCATTGGACGTATGTAGGTGCCACCAAGTTCTTGAGAACAAAGACGCTGCATTCACTGTGTGGCATGTTGCATGGTGAGATTGCTGTTGCTATTCACATTTCTTGCTGTCCTGAAGTGGGGCACATTGCTTGGCTCAATGACATTAATTACTTAGTTGAGCAGCGACTTGTCTGGATGCGAACTCACTTTAATTCAATGGGTTGACCACTTGTCGGGGGTCTTCGCATGCACAAACGCCCAGCTATTTCTCATAGAACTTGTTGGCAGACATGGTTTGAATAGCTAATTGAACTGTGGGCCGAGCACTTTATTTTTCCACAACAAATTGTTCAGTGGCCAAAGCAATAAAAAGCAGTAAATAGAGAGAAAATACTATTTAAAGTTTTTTTTAACTTCTCAATTTCTCTCTCTCCCACTCTCTCACCCCACACTCTGCTGGTCTCTAAATAATGGACTTCCCATGACGACTCACCTTGTGGGTCTGTCTTTGTATGGCTCGCATGTGGCTCGTTCGAGAATGAGTCATGTTTTTGATTCACAAAGCTGTATCTGAAGATCAGAGTGTTTTATACACTTGTCCAATGGGTCTTACAATTATGTCATCAAATGTGTAACAAACCATTGAAGAAACTCTGCTGTACATTAGATTTTCTTGATCAGATATGAAAATCAGCCATATTTGATCATTATATATTATATCATTATTATTATAAAACCAACTAAATTAAAATAAAATTATTGGCTTGTATTTGTTGGAATGTAGGTTTAAATATTATAATAAATTTGCTGTATAAAATATATTTACTTTTAATACTTAGATATTTTATCTGCAAAGCGTATTCAATCTTCGGCACGATTCCTTCTTATTTTTGTGCTAATCAAGCAATATCCATTACTCATAATAAGAGGTTGCGTTTGGAGTTTCTTTTGCTTGGGCCATGATTGACAACGATACTCACGCAAAAATTGTGGTTAATTGCAGAAAAGAGATGCGAATGGAGTTGCAGATACACTCAAGAAGAGTTCCCAACACATCGACTCATTGTTTGATCAACAATGCATTCTCAAACTCCAACTCGAAAAAGGCCCCAGTTAAATATATAAACAGAGAACATATGTCCGCCCAGTCTGAAGATGGGGCGTGTTACGTTTAAGATTCTGACAATTGAAGGAGGCGAGTTCATTGACTTTCAAATGAAAGCATATCGAGTAAACGTTGGAAAAAAAACTCCAATTTAAATCCTTAAATTTTGGTTCGTTTTTGGAAAGCTAGAAAACAAAACAGGATATCTTTAAAAAGTCTCATATCCATTTTTTCCTCAAGTTTTTAATTTGTATTCTTATCTTAAAAACAAAGATAAGAAATGTTTTGCATAGATAAGATATTGTTATACACATGAAGCATTTTTAGAGTACAGATGTTAATGCAAATTGACAAGCCGACTTTCTGTACTCTTTTATACACTTACCTGGCTCGCTTTTATAGAGCGCTGTGCATTGAAAAGAACTGTATTTTTGTGCCACATCTGGTGATCAAATAGCTCTCGCTCGTTCCACAAATATTTACACAACCAGTCGACACAGGCAAGTAAAGTTGGTTGGGTTGCTGATGAAGGAGGGGCCGGGGGGAGGGGAGGGGAGGGGAGGGGAGGGGTTACAGAGTAGCGTCTGTTAAAGCAAACTGTGCCACACAGATTCACAGCAAAAACGCAGCGCCAACAACTTCCGTACTTGGGCTCGTTCGTTCACACTTTCTGGATTATGCAGCCTCGACACACACACACACACACACACACAAACACACACACACATACACATACAGTATTCAGCATAGAACAACTTCTATTTGCGTTAGTTGGTAAAGCTTCCCCATTGACGGAACCGAGCTAAGTTGCCCTGGTTGCTGTCCGGCTGAATCGAACATGAGGCGTTTTTACCGTTGGCCGTCTGGCTGGCTCCCAGATTGATAAAAATCCACTCCATCCCGCCCCGCTGGCCCTTACAGCATATATAAATATTTATCTTTGACTATGCAAATGATTCGTTTTGAAATTTGATTTTTGCGCTGTGTTTGGTTTGGTTGGAACTCTCTTCTGGTTTACTTTGGATTGCAATTCGTTTAGTGATGTTCATATATTTATACATATGTATGAATATGTCTGCCTATATCCATTAGCATGTATATGGGACATGGCTAACGATGACTCGGCCAGCTTTGCTTGATCTGATCACAGTTACATTAAAAGCTACGCGTCTGCATTAATGAGCATCAATGTATATTTTAGATTTAAAATCATGTGAGTCCAATGACTTTTATAAATCCACTGAGTTTTCTAAATAAGAAACCAGGTCTGTAATTTATTAAAGTGAATAAAGTAATTAATTTCAAATTACAAACATTAAAAAATACAATTTGCATTATTCCCATCAACATCAACATACAGTTGCTATTTATAGAAAATTGCACCCTTCAAGATTCGGTTTTCCACCAGGTGCACTTACTCGAGGGAGTGCTTGAAAACTGGGTCAGTAGCTGAAGTAACCATTACTATGGTTGGATAAAACACTTGTGTGTTTGTCGGTTAGGATCAAACAGTTTACGGTTCATTCAACAGAGAGACAACAAAACGCGATGCGGTAGCTTTTGACAATGGAGCGGGGGCCAGGAGGGGCTGGGCCAAACTATATTCGGCTGGTTGCACACCTGTGCAGGCCAACAGTAAATGACGAGGGTGACAAATCACTCAAGCAAGAGCTAATTGTGGAGCGCACATATCCGGTTTTAGGGTCGAACTGCAAGGAATTTAAGAATAAAAAGCTTTAATTAATTAATTGTCAAATATACATTTTTATATATAAATTTCGTTCGTTTATTTGCAGAGAACCTTTTGCAGAACACATATTATAATGGCGAGGGCGGGGACAGCAGCATGGGCAGCGAATGTGGCGCTGCAGACCTCAATCAGGCCAACCACGATGATCCCGGCGATGGTCTAGGACCACTGCCGCCCAAATGGGAAACCGCCTACACGGAACGAGGAGAGCTCTACTTTATCGAGTAAGAAATTGGCTTAAAATAAAACCATATAAACAATGCTGACAATTTCTCTCTGTGTAGCCACAATACGGGCACCTCACATTGGCTGGATCCGCGTCTGTCCAAGTATCAAAAGAAATCGCTCGAGGATTGCTGCGAGGACGAGCTGCCCTATGGCTGGGAGAAGATTGAAGACTCCATGTACGGCATGTATTTTATTGATCATGTCAATCGTCGCACTCAGTATGAGAATCCCGTGCTGGAGGCGAAGCGTCGCGCGGCCGAACAACGCCAGCAGCAGGAACAACTGCAGCAACAGCAACAGCAGCATCAACAACAGCAGCAGCAACGCTCAAAGACGCCGACGGCTGCACAGGAGGCGACTGCCAGGCAGACTCCAATGCCAGCGGCTCCAACTGCCAAGCTGCCCTACAAGTTCACGCGCAATCCGGCGGAGCTGCAGGGTCAGCGCATCAACACAACGCTGCTGAAGTCCACGCGCGGATTGGGCTTTACGATCGTCGGCAGCGATGGCAGCAACGGCAGCGACGTCGAGGAGTTTCTGCAGATCAAGACCGTGGTGCCCAATGGCCCCGCCTGGCTGGATGGCCAGCTGCAGACGGGCGACGTGCTCGTCTATGTGAATGATACTTGCGTACTGGGCTACACGCACCACGACATGGTGAACATCTTTCAGTCGATACTGCCCGGTGAGACGGCTGCGCTGGAGGTGTGCCGCGGTTATCCGCTGCCCTTCGATCCGAACGATCCCAACACCGAGGTGGTCACAACCATGGCCGTCGACGGTCTTCCATGCGAGTCGGAGAAGCAGCGACGCTTAAACGTCGACCTGAACATGGATGGCAACTACAATTTCCTGGATCTGTCCGGCGAAGGCGTCAGCAAAGCGGCTGGCAGCGGTTTCATCCTCATGAAAAAACCGGAACTGTACACATTCTCCATTATGAAGGGAGCCATGGGATTCGGATTTACGATCGCCGATTCCGCGTGCGGTCAAATTGTGAAGAAGATTCTCGACCGCAACTGCTGCACTCAGCTGCTGGAGGGCGATGTGCTGCTCGAGATCAACGGCATCAATGTGCGCAACAAGCCCCACTTCTATGTGGTGGAGCTGCTGAAGGAGTGCAGCCAAACGACGGCCACCGCCCTCAAGATACAACGCACGCCGCCCGATCAAACGACACCCGGCCAGGGCGTCCAGCTGGGGGGCGTTGGCAATGTGGCCAATCTGCGCAAGAATTTTGTGGGCGGCACGGGCGGCGGACTGTTTCGCAGCAAGACGCCCACCGCCGATCTGTACAGCACTCAGCCCAAAGAGGTGCTGCCCATGCGGCCCAAGACACCGCTGGTGGACACCAGGCGTGCCCGCGTATTGACGCCCAACAACGAGCTGCAGCAGCTGGACGTGGAAGCGGTCAGTGAGAACAAATCGCTGCATCTGCAGACCCCGGGCAAGTCGAACAACAGCCTGCAGGAGCTGGACGACATACCCTTTATGGATCCCTACCCCAAGATGGTCACCCGTCTCACCGAGCGTCTCGCCGAGGCCACGTTACAGAGCAATGTCGATGTCGATGTCGGCGATGCCGGCAACTACAATCCCATTTATGGCTTGCCGCCGAGCATGCAACCGCTGCCCCTGCCGCTGGCTCACCACGAGTCCTGCTACTGCTACGACTGCCAGGCCCAGCGCTACCAGCGACCCCAGCAGCCATCCCAGCTGGGCTACTATGTCCAGCAGCCGCCCGTTTCGGCGGCCAGCGGCCAGTACTCGCCGCTCCAAGCGGCGCATCTCCAAAACGAGCGCATTCAACGGCGCGTCAACGAACTGCTGAGCGATAGGCGTCGCGTGGGATTTGCCAACTTGGATCCGCCACAGCATCAGCAGCTGCAGTTGCAGCAGCAGCAGCAGCAGCAACAGCAACAGCATTCGCCCAGCTGGCGCAATGGTGCCTTACTGGATGCCTCCGAGGACGCCGACCAGTGTGAGCTGACCGAGGTGACGTTGGAGCGCCAGGCGATGGGTTTTGGCTTTCGCATTGTGGGTGGCACCGAGGAGGGCTCTCAGGTGACCGTTGGCCACATTGTGCCCGGCGGCGCAGCGGACAACGATCACCGCATTGCCACCGGTGACGAGATCCTCAGCATTGACGGCATCAATGTGGTAAACCGATTTCCCTTTCAATAACGATGCGCATTTTCTAACCGTATTTCTCGTTGTTTCTGCCAGCTTAACTCCTCGCACCACAAAGTCGTTTCGCTGGTGGGTGAGTCCGCCGTCCGCGGCCAGGTGACGATGATATTGCGACGGCGACGGGCGCCGCTGCTGCAGCAGGCGCCGCTGGCACAACTCCGACGGTATCCGTACGACGTCATTGTCAGTCGCCATGAGAACGAGGGCTTTGGCTTTGTCATAATCTCCTCGTCCAATCACTACTACGGCTCCACAATCGGTATGAACTACATTTCCAATCCAACAGAGGACTTAAATTGATCGTTTTTTATTCTCCACAGGCAAACTGATACCTGGCAGTCCGGCTGATCGTTGTGGCGAGCTGAAAGTGGGAGACCGGATTATTGCCGTTAACCGTATCGACATTGCGGGCATGTCGCACGGCGACGTCGTTAATCTCATCAAGGAGTCGGGCTTGCATGTGCGCCTCACCATCGGCTGTCCACTGAAAGAGGGCGGACCCAGTCCAGGCGGAAGCAGTGCGGGCATGGGTTCCAACACCCCGCTGCAGGCATCGCCCAGTCTGCTCAAAGCCCCGCCACAACAACAACAACAACAACAGCAGCAGCAGCAATTGGAGATGCCGGGACTTGGCCCAATGCCTGGTGGCTATCTGGAGCGGGCCAGCACAAACATTGCGGCCACGCTCGCGCTTCATCAGCAGCCACAGTTATGACTCTGAGATCTACGGATTCGGCTCTACAAGAGCTTTCTTTAGCTAATTTAAATGTGTGCATTCTACAAGTGCAGTGCCGTAGTTTTAATTAGAACTGCTAAGTAACCCCAAAGACTGAATTTAGTAAGCGTATTTAACATTTCATTTTTGTGAATCTCTGAGCGCACGAAATTGTCGTAGAAATGTGGTCTTAATCCCTTTTAAGTGATTTGCCTTAAAGCTTACATTTAGATGATAAGTAACGATTGAAATCTTTGAGCTTATCTAAAGATAAAACAAATGAATCTTATTGTAAAATATGGCATTAGGAAAGCCCAATGTTTTCTAAGAGGCGTTATATAGGATTTACTATAAGTACCAATTATTTAGACTAGACATATATGTACAAATGTATAGGACTTAAATATTTTTTATTTATACATTAATGTGTTGTTCAATAAATGATATTACAACTAGTTTTTAATGTGCAAATTATTTTTATGCTTTTTTTTTTTAAATTTCACAATTAATTGCATACTGGCTTTCTACACCCTAACACCCATTACGCCAATTATTTCTATGAATCCTATTTGTTTCAATCATGTCTGGCAGGCCGATTAACTTTTATTTCAGACTCGCGTGCTCATTTTTTATATTTCGGGTTAATTTTTTTAAAAATGCATTTCATGTAAATCGTTTGCCTGTAGCATTTTTCATTTGATTAACTCAAATAAAAACTCGTAATTTCATTTGTAGTCCTTTATTACAAAGTGTAAATGTTTCTGATAATTAAGCTTATATATAAAATATAAAAATGAGTTGAATACAGCTTGGAAACATTGCGATAACCACATTTTTATATGGGCTTAATTTTGAAATGAAGACCGATGAGAGAAAACACCAAACACTTGAGATCCTGCACCAAATAATAGAAACAGCGCAAGCCTTCGGGATCTTTGGAACGGTTGACATCCACCAGTGATCCCGTTTTTGAGGTAGTAAATGAGATGTGCTCGTCCCCAATAACAATCTCCAGTTCCTGTCATTTAAACGAATTGTGGTTAATATACGAATGGATTGTATTTGACTTTCTCTTACCTGTCGGCCAACACGATCTGGAGGCGGCCACGGCAGGTCGTCTTCCTGCATTATTTCCGAATCGATGATGATGCGTTTGAGCTCCTCCATGACGGATTGATGCACAAATGCCTCCTTACGGATCATGGTGTCGTTCTTGTAGTTGGAATTGTTGGCGTATCGTAGTTTGCCATCTGGTCGAAACTCAAACTCCAGGAACTCGTGTCCAAACTTTCCTTTGTGGCCCACATAATACCGTAAGTAGAAATCCTCTGTCGACATTATACCTTCTTGCGGTGCGCAAATAGTATTTGACAATTTTTTAATAAATAAAAGTCTTTTTTCTCCGGCATTCACTTACAACGTTGCGGCTGTTTCCAGGGTTGCTGGATTGTGGTTGGTTTTGATAAATTACCCCTTACTGGCGATAGCTGTTTGCGAATCGATTACTATCGATATGCACGCGTGGCAACGCGAATGGCCCACTGCGAGCAAGTTGGCCAAATACCGTGTTGAGTTTTGCATTAAAATGTAACATAATTTTGTTTATATGTAACTACCTCCATAAATCACACAATAAATGCGGTAAGGAAGTGTCAAAGTAAACATTGGGATATATGCGCGAACTTATTGTGCATTCGCTGACAACATTGTAATATCTTTAGTTTGCAACAAAGTTGGCAAATACACACACATATGTACGCATATGTATGTATGGTGTTTTTGTTGTTGGCTATTTTGTTCAATACGCATGGACGCCAATGTAATGGCGTCGTAAAACTCGCTATATGTGAGAGAACGCGCGTCAACAGGGAAGTGGATGCCAGCTCCACCGCCTAGTCGACGCTGCCAGAACAACAACAACAGCAGCAGCAGAACACGGATCTCGGTCAAAGTAATTTTACAAAAACAAGCAATAAGCATTTAGTGAGAGCGCCGCTGAGAGTGCGAATTGTTGTTTTCGCCACAAAACGAAAGTGCAAGGATTTCACGGCGCCTGCGCGTCTAATGGCGGGAAATCAACAAGCGTTGCCTGCCAGCCTGCACGTGTGTCAATATTGCGTGCCTGTCGTCCTTCGGGCCTGCAGCGAAATGTCGGTCGGGCAACAAAGTTGCGCTCTCGTTGTCTCTCTCTCCCATTCTGTCTCTCCAGACGCGCGTTACGTTAACTGTGGTGGTTTGTTTTGACTGACGTCACAAAATCGATGACATTGAGTGCAACTTTGTTGCAGTCTCTCGGTCAGCCTAGCAATATTGTATTGCATCCATTCGCATACCGATGTGCCTGTGCTTGTGCTTGTGCCTGGACTCGCCTAGTAATGCCTTTGCCATGCTGTGCTGTCTTTCATAATATTTATAGCTCGAAACAAAAACACAAACACAAACAAACATTTGCCATCGCATTCTCTAGCTTCGTTTCCGTTCTGTGCTGACTATGTAATTTTCTCTCCGTGCAACTTTTGCCGGTCTGCCTCTGCCGCTGCCGCTGCCGCTGCGAAAATGATTGGAGCTGCCGCTGTCGACGCAGCTGCCGCCGCTTCGCTTACAACTTTGTTAACTTCGGGATTTTGGTGAATGCAGTCGGTATTGAGGACAGTAACCGGGACGAAGTTACTTTGTTGCGCATTAATTGATTTTTCCGGGTCCTTGTCATGGCACAAGTTTTTTCTACACCAAAGTAAATTAAACCAGACAATTAATTGTATAGAACACTGTAAAAAAAAGAAGAAGCATTTGTATTAATTGTTGGCTGTGCTGTATTTAAACGCTTTTCAAATAAAAAGTCGCAACCGAAAACTTTAAACTTGTGGTAAGAAAATTTTACTAGGATTTTTATTGATAATATATATATAAATCCATAGATATACATAATATAATTTAAATTTTCAAGCTTAAACGTGTATAAAAAAATAACATAATAATAAGATATATATTTTGTCTATATTTAACTATTTTTTAAATTTAAAATAGTTTTTTTTTTAATTTTTTCGCATTTAGTAAATTTGCATATTTTTAAGTAAACGAATTTTCCCCATTAACATTAATAATAGCCTGTTCGTTTAACTGTAAATAACTGTCACGCCCATTACTTGGAAGAAGGCAATGTTTTGACCTGCCCTATATGACATTATTAAGCCATTGTTGTATGTATAAAAATGTATGTTCGCTGACTAAAGTTTAGTTTAAATAATATTAAATTTTACTGATTTTTTATTTTAAATTAAATTGTTATATATTTTAAATTTTATTATTCTTGCAGGCAATGTAGAGCCTCCACAAGAGTTTCATAAGACATATATGTAAACATTTATAGAACATTCCATCTGGCGTTGTAAAGTAATTATGGATACATGAACTGAAGCTTGTGCACCAACTGGAAAGTAACTGGGAACTGGGCGAGCGGGCAGGGAAGAAAGCAAACAGCAGCCATGTCAACGAACTCCAACCAGCAGCAGCAGCAAATGTTACATCAACAACATGCAGCAGCAGCAGCAGTTGCGGCCCCAACAACAGCCACATGCAATCGAGAGAGGGCCAGGGAGAGGGCTGGGAGCAGCTCGGAACGCAACTTGCTGGAATTTCTGTGCATTTGCGTTGCCTGCGTGGTTTGCTATTATAATAGCACCCAGTGCGGATTGGTGTTTGACGACATCAGTGCGATAAGGGACAACAAGGACTTGCGGCCGAGCACGCCGCTGCGTAATGTGTTCCTCAACGATTTCTGGGGCACACCGATGCGCAAGGAGCAGTCGCACAAATCGTACAGGCCGCTCACCGTGCTCACGTTCCGCTTCAACTACTTGCTGCATGCGCTGGAGCCGTTCGGCTACCATTTCGTTAACCTGCTGTTGCACATCGCCGTCTGCCTGCTGTGGCGTCGCGTCTGCCGCCTGCTGCTGCGTCAGTGTGCGGCTGGCAGTAATGAAGCGCCGTCCACCACCTCCTCCTCATCATCATCATCATCATCATCATCATCGTCCTTGTCCTCGTCCTCGTCCTCGTCCTCGCTGAACACATGCGCTTTTGTCGCTTCGCTCCTGTTCGCGACACACCCGGTGCACACCGAGGCCGTTACTGGCGTCGTCGGCCGTGCTGAATTGCTCTCTTCCATCTGCTTCCTGGGCGCCTTTCTCAGCTACGCGCACGCGACGAGCGGCTCGCCGCGTCGCACGAACTGGTCGGCGCTGTGCCTCTGCTTCGGCAGTTGCCTGCTGGCCTCCATGCTGTGCAAGGAGCAGGGCATCACAATCGCTGGCATTTGCGCCGTCTACGAGCTGTTCGTGGTGCAGCAGCTGCGACCGCTGCATCTCTGCCACTTTGTGCTGCGTATCTTCGAGGAGCAGCCGCCGGCCAAAACGTCTCCGACCAGCGCCCGTCGCTGGTCCGCCGCACTGTGGAAGCGACTGGCCTTTCTGGCCATCATCACGGTCGCATTGCTGGTGGGACGTGTCTACGTGATGGGCTCCCAGCTGCCAATCTTCACGCGCTTCGACAACCCGGCCTCCGCGGCGGACACGCCCGTGCGCCAGCTAACCTACGCCTACCTCATCTACCTGAACTGCTGGCTGTTGCTTTGCCCCTCGCTGCTCTGCTGCGATTGGACGATGGGTAAGTGTGCCGGCGATAAATGGAGCTGTCACAATAATGCACTTTAATGTATTGCCTTGCAGGCACGGTGCCTCTGCTGGAGGGATTGTGGGACCCGCGAAACCTGGCCACTCTGTGCACCTTTCTCGCCTTGGGCGCGCTGGCCGCCAAAGCTTGCCTCTCACGCAATCTGTCGCAGTCGCGCACGCTGCTGATGTGCCTCGGCTGGATGGTGCTGCCGTTTTTGCCCGCTTCGAATCTGTTTTTCCCTGTGGGCTTTGTGGTGGCCGAGCGCATTCTGTACATGCCCTCGATGGGATACTGTCTGCTGGTGGCCTATGGCTACCATCGATTCCAGCGAAGATGGCGCTCGCGTTGGGGCCTGCTGGCGCAGGCGGCGCTCGTTGGGCTGCTGCTGACGCACGGACTGAAGACACAGCAGCGCAACTGGGACTGGCGCACGGAGTACTCGCTGTTCATGTCCGGGGTGCATGTGAACCAGCGCAATGCCAAGCTGTACAACAACGTGGGACACGCCCTGGAGAACGAGGCTCGGTACGAGGAGGCGCTGCTCTACTTTCAGCAAGCCGTGCACATCCAGACAGATGACATTGGCGCCCACATCAATGTCGGTCGCACCTACAACAACCTAAAGCGCTACGCCGAGGCGGAGCAGGCATATATGCGCGCAAAGGCGCTCTTTCCCCAGGCCAAAGCTGGCGTCAGCTACCACGCACGCATTGCGCCCAATCACTTGAATGTTTTCATCAATCTCGCCAATCTGATATCCAAAAATCAGACAAGGCTGGAGGAGGCCGATCATCTCTACCGCCAAGCGATCAGTATGCGCAGTGACTATGTTCAGGTGAGAGTTGATAATGGTTAAAGCCACGATGTAATTGAATATTTATTTATATTTGTTTATATTACAGGCCTATATTAATCGGGGCGACATTCTGATGAAGCTGAATCGCACAGCTCAGGCGCAGGAGGTCTATGAGCAGGCGCTCCTCTATGACAGCGAGAACGCGGACATCTATTACAATTTGGGCGTGGTGTTTCTGGAGCAGGGCAAGAGTCAGCAGGCGCACGTGTACTTCAACAAGGCCATTGAACTGTATCCGGAGCACGAGCAGGCACTGCTCAATTCAGCGATTCTTTTGCAGGAGCTGGGGGGCGAGGAGGCGCGTCAGCTTTCGCGCGCTCGCCTCTACCAGGTGTTGGCCAGGGACGCCAACAATGAGAAGGTGTACTTCAATCTGGGCATGCTGGCCATGGACGAGTCCAGCTTTGAAGAAGCCGAGCAGTTCTTCAAGCGTGCCGTCCACCTCAAGTCGGATTTTCGCAGCGCCCTCTTCAATCTGGCATTGCTGCTGGCGGACTCCAAGCGGCCGCTGGATGCGGTGCCGTTTCTCAATCAATTGATACGTCACCATCCCACGCATGTCAAGGGCCTCATATTGCTGGGCGACATCTACATCAACCACATGAAGGACCTGGATGCGGCCGAGAAGTGCTATCGCAGCATTCTGCAGCACGATCCGCACAACACGCAAGGACTGCACAATCTGTGCGTGGTTTTCGTGGAGCGCAAGTGGATGGCCAAGGCGGCTGCCTGCCTGCAGTACGCACAGCGACTGGCGCCCGCCGAGGATTACATTGGGCGTCACCTTCAGATTGTGAACGCACGCCTGCAGAAAATCAACAAGTTACCTGATACGTCGCCCGAGCGACAGTTGGCTTACAAGGACTACGATCCGCTCGAGTTCCGGCTGCCCAACGATCGAGACCTACATAAAACCCGCTCACGTTCATAGCGTCTCTTGCCGTAAACCGATCGCAAATCCCATCGTCCCATTGTTCGGTTAAAGGCAAACATTGCACACAAATTGCAGGATAATTAATTGAATCTCATTTGTCAAACATTTAATTTGTAAACAATGTACGTAATCTTAACCTGACCTTGTTTTGTAAATAGAACAAATTCGTTTTTAAGTAAACCACGTACTACTGAAAAACTTGCATTTATTATATACAAATGGCAATGTACTTAATGGCACTAAATAAAATATACTGTACTTAATACGCATTGCACTGGATTATTTATATTATAATTTAATATAAACTTACTAAATATATTTGCAGAAAACAAATATTAGGGAAATCATTGCGTTATACATTCCTGATTAGTTACTAACAGCAAAGTTATGTTCTTGCATTTTGTTCCGATTTTTACAGCACAAACTATTTGCTGTAGAGAGAAGCAAGTAATATAACTCTTTTATTAAGTAAAATGAACTCATTTAAGAAACTTTAGTACATTTAAAAATAAAACCTTAATTAAAGTACGCTTATGTACTTTAAGTCTTTTTATACTTGTGCGCAAAGCGAAAAGAGTACATTAAGTTTGTACAATGTCCGTCTTGCTGAAATCGCGTCAAATTTATTTTCACCAAAATTGCCAAAAAGTTTTTTAGTCAATATATTTCCAAAAAAATAATTCGAATTTTTGAGCTGTTGTTATACTGTGAACTGAGTATTGTGCGGTTGGTTACACCCGTTTGGCTTGGTTTTCCCGCCGGATGATGTGAGTGGGTAATGCAGAAGAAGAGATAATGGTAGATTACTGCTGATGACATCGCCCTGGTTCGTTCCGCCCGTAATCTTAATTCCTTCATTAATAGCCATCGCCATTATTGTATTGAATTGCGTGCAGTGCATTTGAGTGAATTAAAATAAATACTTTTTATTCTTATGAGTTGTTTTCTTCATTTCAATTCAACATTTTAATTTTATACGCTATACATACACAAATATATGTGAAAAATAATTATTTTTTAAATCGGATTGTTGCTTAACTGTAATAAGAGCTCGGCACAAATAGTAATGCTCTCTTATGGCCTAATAGTAACGGTTTTTTGATATAGATACATCAATATAAATAGTTGTTCAAAGTATACAAATATACATAAATATTCGTATTTGAGCTGTATTCAAATTATAAAATCGATATAAATATGCATTGTTTGATTTTCCAACTTTTGATTTACGGGGAAATCATTTTACGAGCTATAATTACGGTACAATTGTAAGCTCTTCACAAAATCGGTGAGCACATTTGAATAAATGGTAATTTACAATACATACATTATATAGACATTTATATATATATATATTTGGTTGTTTGCCTAATGAACAAATCCACTCTGATGAGCTGACTAGAATTATCGACTATGGTATTTAAGTACAATAATTATAGAATAGTAAAGTACAATGCGCTTAGATAATATACGAAGGTGTAAATATTAGTGCGAAAAACACTTGAAAACACAATTTGTTGTTATAAGTGTAAATGTATCCGATGTTTTTTATATTTGATACTTTTGCTCCAAATTGATCAGAGAGAATACAAAAAAAGTTTCACAGTTAGATTGAAGGAAAAACGTGAAATTTGAAAAGAGAAGCTTGAGAGCTTATGTTAAACTTCTTAAGTTATTTAAACATTTGATATTCGAACATTCGATTGTGTGTTGGTCTTATAATTTCTGTGTCTGTCATAGAATTTCCCTAAATTAATTGTTGTTTATATATTTTTCATACATCTGTAAACATTGATATTAACACAATTCATAATATTTCTCGAAAATAAAGAGTTTTTGGGTACACAATATTTCTTAATTTCTAGACGACTGCATAGTGTTTGAGTTAAGGATTCTATTTGCAACATGAATGGGTTGCATAGTCCAGCTGCTTGTCGTTTAAATAAGGCATGCGCAACCGCTGTGGAGTATCCTTGTGGCACGCTCAAGGATTGGGTCGTGGTTCACTCGCAGGCGATCTTGCCATCGAAACTGCTCAGGGCTATGGCGAATGCTTGCATGGCGCAGAGTGGATACCGGTAGTCCATGGTGAACACATCCTCGGATGTGCGGCCAAACTGCATCACTATATATTCCGGATCGGAGTCGTGCACCAGCTGAAAGTTCTTCACCGATGCTTGCGTGACACGACCGTGAAAGTTAAGCACATAGGATTGGGTCTCATCGTTCCAAACGGGCGTCTTGTTGTGTAGCTCCACAATATTATCCATGTTCTGAAGCAGAAGAACATTAAGCATTGCAAATTTAAGGCGATTTTGGCTTACCTTCATCTTCCACAAGTCTAGAATTCCCTGTTGCTTGGGATCCGCCGAACTGATCTTCACGCGCTGATCGTCCTCAGTCATGCCCGGCAGTATCACAGTCATGTTGCGCGGTCCCTTAAAGCCCAATATATTGGTGTCCTAAACCGATAATTAATTATTAATAATTTATTATATCAATCAAGTTGCCGTCGGGTGTAACCGAAAATTTTTTACATGAATTTTGACCTAAAATTTTATTTTTAGACTGAAATGTAGAATTAATTTAGACACCGAACCATGAACAAAAAGACCTTCCTCATAAAAATCGGTTGAGTTTTGGCACAGTTACGACTGGGGAAAGTTGAGACCTATCCTTATATGGGTACACTAGCGTACACTAGTCTATATATTCGAAAATTTTTGACATGAATTTGTACCAAAAATTTTATTTTTCGACTAAAATGCAGAATTAATTTAGACACCGAACCATGAACAAAAAGACCTTCCTCATAAAAATCGGTTGAGTTTTGGCAAAGTTACGACTGGGCAAAGTTGAGACCTATCCTTTTTTGGGTACACTAGGGTATATATCGAAAATTTTAGACATCAATTTGGACCAAATATTTTAATTTTAGACTGAAATGTAGAATTAATTTAGACACCGAACCATGAACAAAAAGACCTTCCTCATAAAAATCGGTTGAGTTTTGGCAAAGTTACGACTGGGGAAAGTTGAGACATACCCTTTTTTGGGTACACTAGGGTACACTAGGGTATACAATGTAAAATTTTTGACATGAATTTGGACCAAAAATTTTATTTTTAGACTGAAATGCAGAATTAATTTAGACACCGAACCATGAACAAGAAGACCAACATTAT
>SCDY01000193.1:0-40000 GCA_004143825.1 Drosophila micromelanica
TATTTAGTGCCGAGAGTTTGTGTGTATGTGTTAAATGCTGGGTTCAGGGTATCTCCTAGTCGGGAGGTCCCGACTAGAGCAATCTTACTTGTTTTAATTTAAAGATAATGATACTTGTCAATCGATGTCTCAAAAAAATCTACATTTCCAACTCCGGCTGGTGACATATAGGCCCAAACCACGGCGTTGCTCGAATACTGCTTTTACATTTTTACATACAGATGTATATAATGTTTCTTCTGTGTTTCACATTTCATGACAAAATTATAATACCCCCACCATAGGAAAATGCTTAGTTTTTGGTTGAATTTGTCTCATTTGGGCTATAATTCTGCGAAAAAGAATTATTATGCTTTAAACAGGTTTTCTGATGGGCCGTAAATAAGATATGATTCTATAAAAAGTCAGGGGCAAGTCGAATGAAATTGAATTAAACGCAATTGAACTCGGCTGAAACGCAGCTTGATCTGTGGCCGGCCCACATGGCATGCAGCTTAATGATATCACAAAGAAATTAAGCCAATTACTCTGAGGTCTCTTAATGCTATTCCGGTTCTCTCACTCTTGCAGCTATCTACATAACCGTGAACGGTTTTGTGGAGACGCGCTGGCAGGAAACCGTGGAGAAACCCGGCGCCGATGGGAAACTGGTTAAGTCGCTGGAAACGCGCACCGCCACGGAGATCTACTATAGCAGCGATATGTATGTGTACGGGCAGAGCGGGGGCTCGCAGCTGGAGCTGCCCAAGGGCAAATTTGTGTTTCCCTTTCGAACCTCAATACCGCCCCATGCGCCCACATCGTTTAATGGCACCCACGGCCAGATAAAGCACGAGGTGACCTTGACTATAGATCGGGCCGTGCGCTATAACAATATATTTAAGCAATGCTTTACGGTTATACTGCCCAACGATTTGAACATGAGACAGGAGCTTTTGGTATGTTTAGCAAAAATATTTTTAAATTTCCTCTTTTAATGAGGTAATTCTCACTGTCTCCCCTTGCGTAGAAACCTCTTAAGCGCATTGAGGAAAAATCCTTTTGGTGGGGCTCCATCTTTGGCGGCAATAAGCCCATGGTCATGGACGTGAGCACCTCGTTCGGTGCCTATGTGCCCGGCCAGAAGATACAGTTTCACGTTGTGCTTGACAATCAGTCGGATGTACAGTGCCAGGACGTGAAGGTGCGCCTGTTCAAGAATGTCACCTATCGCGGCAAGACCGGTGAACAGGAGCATCTGAAGACGACGGAGGAGCGCATAGCCGATAAGCACTGCGGTGAGGTGGATAAACATAACAAGGCGCAGTTCGATGAGTATTTGCTGGTACCGCCCACAACGCCCACAACTTTGAGCGAACGCGATCCCATACGGGTTAGCTACACGCTCCGTTTCATAGCGAAAACTTTCCGTTTGCATGGCGGGGGCGATCTGGTCGTCGATTTTCCGCTGGTCATAGGCACCGTGCCCTTGCTGGGCAGCGCTAACGATAAGGGGCCAGGCAAGCAGCCAGAGGCACCCAACACAAATGGCAGCTTCCAGGCTTTGTGTAAGTGGACTATTTTATTTATTTAATAGTTTTGTAATTATTTATTAATTGATTTATTTATGCCCTCAGCTCCACCGAATTTCCAGGAGGATGTGTGCACCGAACACTTTGAGTCCAACACGTTTAAACCACGTTATCTAGTTTACTTGTTTAATGGCCTGCCAGCGAGCGCCAATGGTACCAAATCACCCGTACCCAGTCTTTATCCAAAAGCGGAGGACACACCGCCAGCACCTCCAGTGCATTATACACCAAATCCTGTTTCGCCAGCAGCGAAACCGATGCCGGCCGCCGAAGCTCACAAGGTGCCGCCATATCCTTTGCAGGCGCCTGCAGCGGCTGGGAACAATTTTGAAGTGCTCGGCTTTAGCATACCACCAGGCTATCAGCCATCACCTTGTGCACCGGCCTCAGACAATATAGGCTGGAAGTAATTATTATACATATACTCTTTAATTAATATCATTTATAAGCACTTTTGATTGCATATTTTAAATAAATATTCGCGCGTCCGCTCACGCCAAGTGGCAACGCAAACCAAAATATATCGATATATCGTTAAAAAAAAACACAAGCCCAAGCAGTATTCTTTCTTTCCAGCTGGTGCGCACTAGAGTTGTGCATAGTAGTTCAATACAATAAGTAAGTTAGTTCCATTTTATTAAATTAACGCATTCATCATTCATTTTATTTCGATTTTAAACGTTTTTAATTACAGATATTCAATAATTTATTTATCAGTGGATGCTAATCATTGTATCATTGTGCTTTATATATGTCACATCAGCAATTTACCAAAATTGTATTTCTTTATCGCTAACCAACAAAGCAATGGGCAGTTTTAAATATATTACATTATTAAATTTACCGATAATTGGAATAACGAATGCTGCGCTATGATGTGGAACGTAGTTAGTAGTTCAATCGAACTTGTTCAGAACGATTCGGTACAACTCTAGTGCGCACAGCAACAGCTGTTTGGGGCATGCACTTGACGTAACTTTAAGGCCAAGTTTTGTTTTCGATTTGTTTTGATATAGCCGAAAAGCGTTTCAAAACCGGTTTGTATAATCTTTAGTATAAACTGCAGCCGTATCAGTAAGCAAGAGCCATACAGTTATTACGCACACAATCGCACGGCAAAAGAAAGTTTTGACGCAATCGCATGCCCGTTATTTGTAATTTGTAATGAAGCCTCGCCGACGAACGACCGAGCAGCTAAACAGTTAGCGCTGCACGCTGGCAGCGAACAGTCGTATATTATACATTGACGGACAAGCCACTGGATATTTGAAATATTTGTAAGGTGAGGCATGCCCATTCTCATTTGTTATGCATACCAAATGTTTTGGTTTTTGCCAGCAACTGCATCAGACAACAAAAGTGAAATCGCTGATAAGAGGACCCCATGTACATCTGTGTGACCAATCTAATTTAAGATCATGCCAAAATTGACGCGCAGGCGAGCCTAACGAAACCGAAAACAATCCACAAGCCCTGGCGCATGTGGCAAACAGTGAAACAAACGATCGACACGCGCTCTACTGGGCATAACACCGTGTAAGTTTGCCACACGATCTTCATCAACATCATCTTTAACGCCACTAAATCGAATCGGGTTATTTCACACATTAATTTGGCAATGCTTTAATGACTGTGCAAACAAATTGCTGTCAGCCACTGGGCGCACCTTTCAAAGGTTATTATACCCTGCACCTATTTTAAGGGATTATACTGGCACTAAGCAAGTGTATGTAACAGGCAAAGACGAATCTATGTTCCTGATCAGCATTACAAGCTAAGTCATTTCCGATATGTCTGCGTATTAGACCGCAAAAATCTTAAACTTTAAGAGTTAGAGCCTTGACATTTTTAACTATATATTCCATGCGTATAAAATATTTATAATTTTTGTTCGATTAGTATTATATAGTATTAACATATATTTTTTGTTACCATTGGAGTTTATAAGAGTATTATTTTTGATTTTATTTTTAGTTTGAATACATATTGCGGCAGCTTGCAGTTAGGTAGTCTGGGTATCTGGTAGTCGACCAGACTTGTTGTTATCAGTAGAGCGAAGACAAAGCTTAAAACTATTTTGTTTGTCTAACAGCATGTTTATATGATTTACAGAAATGCCATTGAAGACGCAGCCAGAGCAATAAAAGTGAAATCAGCACGAAAATACCGCGCGCACACACATACGTATAATAACGTACGCACGCACGCACACAAACAAATCCATTGAAGTCGATACGAACAGCAATCGAATATGACGCCGGCGGTAACAAGCAGTACTGCCACGCCCACATCGACACCGGTCAGTCCGCGTCGCAAGCACAGCACACGTGAGCAACTGCAGCAGATTGTTGCTGGCGGCATGTCGGCCGCCATAACGCGTTCCACCTGCCAGCCGCTAGATGTGCTGAAAATACGCTTTCAGCTACAGGTGGAACCGCTGGGCACGACCACACAAAAGCTGGTAGTGCAGCCAGCTGGCAAAGCGCCGCTGAACCAGCTGCAATCCTCCAAATACACGTCCATCAATCAGGCCGTGCGCACCATTTACCGGGAGGAGGGTCTGTTGGCCTTCTGGAAGGGTCACAATCCCGCCCAGGTGTTGAGCATTATGTACGGCATCTGTCAATTCTGGACTTACGAGCAGCTCAGCCTGCTCGCCAAGCAAACCAATTACCTTAAGGATCACACGCATCTGTCAAATTTCATATGCGGCGCGGCGGCCGGCGCGGCAGCGGTTATTATTTCCACTCCGCTGGACGTTATACGCACACGCCTGATTGCGCAGGATACTAGCAAAGGATATCGGTAAAGGGCAGCAAAGGATACCCTAATATTTATTTATTAAATAAGGATATCTTACATTCTTTTACAGCAATGCAACGCGTGCCGTCACCGCCATTGTGCGGCAGGAGGGACCGCGTGGCATGTATCGCGGCTTGTCCTCGGCCCTGTTGCAGATTGCGCCCTTGATGGGCACCAACTTTATGGCCTATCGTTTGTTCAGCGAGTCCGCGTGCAATTTCTTCGAGGTGGACGATCGCAGCAATCTACCGACGTGGACGCTTCTGGCGCTGGGCGCCTCATCGGGCATGCTGTCCAAGACAATTGTGTATCCGTTTGATTTGGTCAAGAAGCGTCTGCAAATCCAAGGCTTTGAGCGCAATCGTCAGACATTCGGCCAGACCCTGCAATGCCATGGCGTCTGGGATTGTTTGCAGCAGACGGTGCGGCAGGAGGGCGTCCGGGGTCTTTACAAGGGCGTGGCGCCCACACTACTCAAGTCGAGCCTGACGACGGCCTTGTATTTTAGCATTTACGACAAGCTTAAGCAGGTGCGCTTCTAGTACGAGTTCCATCGATTTTCTATTTAGCACATAAGTAGTGAAAAAGTTCACAGAACAGAATCTATTTTTTATATGCAATTTACAACAACACTGTAAATGATATTAAGCATAGTTTCTCCCTGTTAATTAGTTGTCATTTTAAGTACGGGTTTGTTTCATGTTAAGAGGTATCTAATAATGGTATACGTTAATTTATAAACTATATGCACAAATGCATAAATACTTAAGAAATTAAATCATTCATTTTTTACTTAACTGTAGCTCTTATTTTTGGAATATTTACACTATTGTAATTGAGATTGAAACTGAAACATTTCCATCAAAGTGGTACATTTTCAAAGGCTGAAAACCAGTTGGACGCAAAATTATAATTTTGTTTTTTCTGTTTACTCGACTATGTTATAAGCCAGGTTTATTTGCTGGTCCAGAAAAATAATATCTAAAATCAAAACCTTATATTTTTACATCAACATTATTTAAACTGATTTTAAAAAGAAAATATGTTGTTAAATAAATAAAAATAAATTTTAGGCTAAAGAATAAATAAAAATCAATATTTAATTATAAATGCAGAATCAATATACTGGATAAATTATTGCCAAAACTGCACCAAGCTTGCAAATAAATTCAGATTTAACTGAGTTGGAAATATAAGATGGATTCGAGTGAAAAATATTAGATTCGAATGAAAAATATATGCATATCAAAACAAAATTGTGTTCATTTTTTTGTCAAAAATGTACTAAGTGATTTTTGAATAAAAAAAATTTGACACAAGTATTGACATATAAAGCTCGAATCCATCTTTGGATATTTTTGTGTTATTGTTAATAATGCCTGTATGTTAAATGAAGGTTCAATTTAGATGACAAAACACGATCAAAGTGCTAGCAAACCTGAAAATCTTTTTTTTTATGAGTAAATTGGGAGTTTAAATATGGTTTAATATATCGGATAAAAGTAAACAAAAATTGATTTAAAAATGGCATAATTAAGGAATGCAAATCTATACAGAGGGTAAAGAAATTGACAATTAATCAATTAATTAATGTTATAACGTTTAAAAAAAAACAGTGCTCTAAAAGTACATGAATGTTGTCATGTTTGTCGATAGCACAAAATCGATAAGTTTTTAAGGTAAACAATTGAACATGATAAAACTGGAATCAACAAATAACAACGAGAAACACGCGCTTTTACTTAATCACAGGCAATTAATTAATAAAGCCTACAATGGAACTTATGAACTTAAAACCCAATTGTTTCAATTTCAACCAAAAACAACGCTGCAGAAGGTGCAACAACAGCGAAGGAAACGCAAACGTAAAGTTGAGGAAACAGCGCCGCATTCAGAAGTGGACAACATTAATGAGTATTTGAAGCTATTGCCCGCAGGAAATGTGGACAATGTAGCAACGCTACCGCGACACTGGGAAGATGAGTACAAACTGCCTCAGCTGCACGGCAGCAATACAAGCGGCAAATTTCAAACATTCCAAACTGACGACAATACTTTTATTATACCTCACGCTACCCGGTTCTACAACCACAATGTGGAACAGTTGACAGCACTGCTGCCGCAGCTGTTGCCTAGCTATGATTTGATCGTAATTGATCCGCCGTGGCGCAACAAATACATACGCCGGGTAAAGCGCGCCAAGCAGGAGCTCGGCTACACCATGCTGGACACTGATCAGCTGGCACTGTTGCCGCTCGGCCAACTGACGCATGAACACAGCCTGCTGGCCATTTGGTGCACAAACTGCAGTCAACACCAGCAGACGCTGGAAACACAGCTGCTGCCCCGCTGGGGGCTTCGATTGCTGCATAAACTGCGCTGGTACAAGCTGAATACGGCGCATCAACTCATTCGAAATTTAAGCCCAGCGGATGCCACTCAAAGGCAGCCCTATGAACTGCTTTATATGGCGTGCCATGCGCGCAGCGATTTGTCATTCGCCACAGCCTTGCAAAAAACTGAACTGCTGCTTAGCGTGCCGAGCATTGTGCACTCCCACAAGCCACCACTGCTTGAATGGCTGGGACAGTACTTAAAGCTGGACGAGGGTCAGGTTGAGCCCAACTGTCTGGAACTTTTTGCACGATACTTGCAACCACAGTTCACATCCATTGGCCTGGAAGTATTAAAGCTAATGGACGAGCGCCTGTATGATCGAATAAATGAGAGCTAACAATTATAGGCTTTGGTTTTTGTATTTGGAATGATGATGATTAATCCCCAAGATAAAAAGCTTTTCATTTATTAGTTGAGTTACATTAATGAAAGTTTTGTTTTTAATAATAGATAGATATCCCTTTCACTTAATACCAAAAAATATAAGAATTTCATATAGTTTATTATACTTTTATTTGTGTACTGTTAATGAGAGCAAATGCAACAAGAATTTTGTATGTGAGGAGAGCAGGCGAAATGTTAAACATTTGTGTTGTGGTGTGTTTTTTGTTGGTTTTGTGTGTTAAATTAAGTATTAAGATATTAAGCATTATTAATACACATGTATTTTGTTGTTCTTTGCCTATTCATGACCCTGGGCCATGGCTGCGGGATTGGTCGGTTCGTTGCCTCCGCGTTTCTTTGATCCGGATACGATGTCATCAATACGCAGCAACAGAATGGCTGTCTCCACTGCCGTTTTGTACGTTTGCAGCTTGACGGCCAGAGGTTCCCAAATGTTCTTCACATTCATGTCGACAATTTCGCCAGATTCCCCATCAATGCCCCAGGCACAGACGCCGGCGCCAGTGTGGGAGGCGTGCTTGGCGCGCAGAGCGGTCAAGGCGCGTATGGTATTGGCACCGCAATTCTGGGCCAGTGTACGCGGTATTATCTCTAAAGCATGCGCTACAGCGGTGTACGGTCCCTTGACTCCCTTGCGGGTTAGTAGCTGAGAGGCAGCCATTTCGACGGCACCACCGCCGGCCACAAGACGTGGCTCCAGCACCAGATTACGTGCCACATTCAGGGCATCCTGAAGGTTGCGCTCCGTCTCGTTGAGTATGTCCTTGCTGGCGCCGCGCAACAATATGGTGCAAGCCTTGGGCTCCTTGCACTGTGTAACAAACGTGAAGTACTCGTCGCCAATTTTCTTGATCTCAAACAGTCCAGCACCAGTGCCCACATCCTTCTCCGTGAGCTCCTCGGTGCGATTCACAATCGTAGCTCCGCAGGCGCGTGCCACACGCAAGTTGTCCGTCTTGCGCAGTCGCCGAATGGCCGTAATGCCTGCCTTGAGCAGGTAGTGCTGTGCCAGATCCGAGACACCTTTTTCGGTGAAAACCAGATCTGGCTTCACGGCAATTATGTCGGCGCACACGCGCTGCACGAACTCTTCCTCAATTTGCAGCATGCGCGTAAAATCCTGTTCACCAATGATCTCCACATTGGTCTGGCTCTCGCCCTTCTTGTACTCCAGCGAGCAATCCAACAGCACAATGCGTGGGTTCTCAATGTAGCGACGCATTTTCGGATGCGTCACATCCTTGTTCAGCATAACGCCTTTCAAAACGCAGGACTCTTCAATAGCGCCACCGGGAATCTTCTCCACTTTAGCATAGCTATAAAAAGACAGATTGTGAAAACGATGTCCAAATGGGACAATTTCCACTGCCACCTACCGCTTAATATCCACCTCTAGGCGACCGTTCTCGTTTAGCGTAACCGTCTCAACAGCATCCAAAGCAATTTTAACAGCCATGTCCGACCACTTTCCAATGAATTTTGTGCCGACACAGGCCTTGATCACATCGGCCATTTTGGCCTTATCCTTGACATCTAAGGACACACTTAAATCGGACTGCAGATGGGTAACAATATCCTCTAGAGCTTCACGGTAGGCACGAATAATGACTGTCGGATGGATTTGCTGTTGCAGGAACGGTTCGGCAGCGGCAAGCATCTCGCCGGCCAGCACAATCACCGATGTGGTGCCGTCGCCAACCTCTTCGTCCTGTGTGCGGGCAATCTCAATCATGCTCTTAGCCGCCGGATGCTGTACGGTTATCTCACGCAATATGGCATTGCCATCGTTGGTCATCACAATTCCACCCATAGGATCCATGAGCATTTTCAACATGGCCTGCGGGCCCAAGCAGGTGCGGATCACATCGGCAATTGCCTGAAAGGATCACAAATTATTTACAATCTTGTAAACAGATGGTCACAAATTCACGACACTCGCAGACATGTGAGTCACAACCATTACACACGCACACACTCACGCAAACTCACATACACACACATACACTTACCTTTCCGGCTTGGATATTCTCCAACTGCACTTTGCGGCCCGATTCTCTTTTTGTGTTTTGACCTAAACGCAATGAATTGGTTGGTAAATCGTGCAGCAACGATGCAAATTTTATACTTACTCAACACGAGTATGGGTTGTTGTGCACCAAGCATATTGAAAGCTGTTTTTAATTAATTTCTAACTGAAAATAATAGAACTCGTGCCTCGCGTTTTGCTGTTGCCGCTGTTCGAAAGAGAATGAGTGACGTTTGCCTTTGAGGTTAGAGACGCTGACACACGATTCGAGAAGTTTCGATAACTTCAATTGCTTTCATATATTTATTTGAGGCAAATATTAAATTCAATATTTTGAAGAGATTAAAGACAAATTGATAAATAATTCAAGTAAATGTGCTGCGAATAAGTTACAATTTAACGCACTATGTCAGACACGTTATCGATAAGTAATCGGTATCCTCACATTCTTTGGGAACTCTGCGCGCAACAGCTGTTGCGTTTTTTGTTTATAAGCGTTTTCAATTCGGCATTTAGTGCAAAAGTTGCACTATGGATGCCAAAAAGATATCATTTGGCTTTAGCAAGGTGGCCAAGAAGCCAAATATACTGCCCAGTAAAGCGCCAAAGGAAGAAAAGCAAGTGGAGCTTATAAAATGCCTCGAGGGCAAGGAAATCAAATTGATCGCGTAAGTAGAAACTTTAAATCCTAAACAATAATAATTTAATTCTGATTTGTATTTCCGACCAGGGAAAAGCAAGAAGCTGCCCCGCTGGTCATACAAATGCAAACAAATCAGAAGACATCGACTGCGCTGGCGAGTCTCATGAAAAGACGCGCTGTGCTGCTGGGCGAGGACGATGCTCTGGATGATGCGGAGGAGTCCACTGCCGAACCGCAATCCATAGCCGAGGTAACGGCTAATGGTGACAGCGCTAACTTGGAGCAACGCGCCGCAAGAGAACTCCTCGCCGCCGCACAATCCAACGGAAGCGAGATTGTTGCCGGCGAAAAGCTTGTGCTGCCGGCTCTGAAAGCTGATGAACTGCCCTTGGATGGTGCCAAGGAGGCGACTCTGGATGACTATGACTCCATACCCATACAACAGTTTGGTCTGGCCATGCTGCGCGGTATGGGCTGGGTGGATCCGCCACCAAAGAAAAAGAATGCTGCACCTGTTGATGATGCGCCATTTTTACGACCCAAAGGCATGGGCTTAGGGGCGGATAAGGCACTGAAGCCAAAGGCTCTGCTCGTGCAGCCCGAGAAGAACGAAGTGCTGGAAATCAAGAGGCAAGCCTTTGTACGCATCTTGGGCGGCAAACAAAAGGATCAGTATGGACAAATCGAGGGCTTTGATGATCATGCTGGTCGTGTCATTGTTAAAATGGCCATTGGCGGCACTAAAGAGGCATTCAACGAGTTCCTTTGCCAGCCTGTCTCGCGCAAGGAGTACTCCCAGTACGGCAAGTGCATAAGTAAGTTGCAACCAGATATTATTTCAAGAACAGACTAAGTGAAAGATGAATAATAGTTGTTATTGCCAGCAGATTCAGCGAAATACGAGGAGTTTAAAAAACAGGAAAACGAGCACGGTCAAATTATTGTCAAGCGGGAGAAAACAACAGACCATATTGATGTTAAATCAGAGCGCCGGGAAAGACAACGTGAGGAAGAGCGTAAGCCCTACAAACCAGAGCATAGGAGTTTTAAAGCTGAGGAAAGGCGGGCTGAGTGCAGGAGCTACAAAGAGGAGCGCAGCACTTCCTACCACCGCGATGATCACAAAGAGGAGCGCTGCAAGCGGGAGGAACGCAAACCGTACAAAATCGAAGAGCGTGGAAGAGACGAAAGCAGCAGTAGTAGTCGTTACTATGAACGTGGTCAAGACACGATCGCAAAATCGAGCAGTCGGCGACGACAGCAAAGCAGTTCCGACGAAGCCGAGGACACGGCTGAATCCACAGAAAGCGACTCCGACTCCGCCTACGAGCGTAAGAACAAAAAAAAGTCCAGTAGAAACAGTGCCGGCAAATCCAAGAAAAGAAAGTCGAAGAAATCAAAAAGTAAAACTCATCGTCAACGTCGCTCCTCGAGCTGCAGCAGCGTGGACAGTGATGATCATGCACAGCGTCACCCAAGCAAGCATAAAAAGAAAACGAAAAAGAGCAAGCATGCGCGCTCCCGCACTCGCTCCAGATCACGCGAGGGTCGTGGCAGGTAGTACGTAATGAAAAATCGAGGGACGCGATTCACATCAAAACTTTATTGAAAGATTTATGTAACATCAGTAGACGCCTAAGCTTGTACGCTTATGTAAGATTATCAATTAAATTTCAATTAACTCACATATAATCACAAAAATGTCTTTTTTTCTTTGAGAATCTTCGCGGCCTACCCACATAAACTTAAAGTAAGAAATGCGATGATGCATAGGTTGCCAAAAATGCCTTATCGTTAAGTTTTTAGCTAGTTATATATGAATGATAATACTTTCAATATGCGCATAGTATACTTAGCTTTTATGATATACTACATTTATTGAGTAGTGTGAGATGGCAAGTAATTGTGACTTAGTTCTGTAGGTGTGTATTGTAGTGTAGTTCTTTGCATGTGTGTTTGTATGTGTAATGTGTTTTTGGTCGAGTGTGACTGATGGGGTGCATGTTTTATTTTATATAATTCATAATATAATTAATAAATAATTAAAAGAAGTCTACTGCAGCTTCTTTTTGCCATACTGTATTTTCTCATTGATTATTTTGGAAACCTTCTGTGTAAGGGCCTTGAACACATCCTTCTCGTTCAAACCCGGCCACATAGCTACCAACAGAGTGGCGCAATACATAAGCAAGAGATTGTTGATGATGGCGCCAATCCAGGCGAGTGTCAGTAGACCAATGCTGATTATAATCACAACCTACGAATTCAAATGTTTTAATGAATTGATATCGGATCCTTTATAGGATCTATTCACCATTGTGGGCTTGCGCTCCTTGAATAAATAGTCATACCAGTCGGCGATGCTCGTTTTAATGATGTACAGCTGCCCGCACACCTCTTCATATTTGGCCTCCTGCTCGCCATCCCAATTGCCACCATTCGAAACGAATCGTGACAGCAACGGTATAACAAAGTCCATGAAGAACGCCAGCAACGCAAGCAGCGAGAACAAAGTTATAAAGGATAAGTCCATGTACCATAGCAACAGATACAAGATGCTGATGGCGCCAAAGACGACGCCGGCATAGTATTTCTTTTCCCAAGTTAGAACACCATAAGCGCCCACAATGGCATTGCGAAACGGTTCCAGGTCATACTTTAGCTTGATTACTGCACGCTTCTATAATATAAGTATAATATTTCCATTTTTCATGATGGCGGCATTTGTTGCGTTTTGTATAAAAAAAAGGAAGCATAGGAATTATATTTGGCTTTTCCATGTCCTTGCTCTTACCTGATCAACCTGCGGTGTTGACATCTTCGTTAGTTTCTTTTTCTGAGATTATAATATATGTTTAAATTATCGTATAAATAAATGGTTCACTGTGGTGGCGTTATTGTTATTTTAGGAGAAAAATCAATTTGTTTGTGCGTACTTTCAGTAAGGACGTAAAAAGCATCGATTGCGATGTTTGCTAACGAAAATTATCGACTTGACGTGCCGTTTTGGCAGCAACGATTTGTACTCGTTCACTCGATGCGAATGACGAGCGTTACTTGTACGTTAAAGTGACTAAAAGCTTCTGAAAGTTAAAAATATTATTAGCTCACAAGAACAAAAAAAAAAAACCACAACAACAAAATTATCAGTATTGAATAAAAATAATAATAATAAATATTGTAAATTAAATAATAGCGCCAAATTTATAATACAGCTCTAACTTGCTACTGTAAAATACTTTATAAAAGCTACACCAATGATTAACTACTCGATACTTTTGAAAGTGACTTGAAAAAAATTAACACAAGCGGCAACAACTTTCTTGTTTTTTAATTGAAACGTATTTTGGCCACTAAAAACAATGAGCTGTCCAGGTTTTGGTGAAGTAAACATACCATCCTCCCGTGCCTTCTGGGATGACTGCGAAGAAGACGAGTTCGAGAGCATTGAGCCCGCCGCAAAGTGAGTTTGCAGTTTTTATACCCTGCATCCATTGACCAGTGCGCTCTGGTTGCTAATAATTCCATTTATTTAAGATTGGACCTTAAGTTTAAGGATGATGCGATTCAAACACCCATTGCCAGCGAGCTCTTTGTGCTTCTTGAAGGACCAAACATAACAGAATTTTTCAAGGGAGCTTTGCTGCAGAATGCCAAACCCATTTGTGATGTGCCGGCCAAAGGCTCAACTTTGAATTGGAATGCAGAAAACCAGCAAATGCTAGCTGCACTGGAGGAGGATCTGACGAGCAGTGGCGAAATCACTGAGTTGCTCATACCCTATGCGCAGCTGGCAAAGCGTGTGCTGACCATTACACTGAAGCCCAAGGTGGACTACAAAAGCGAAGAGATCGACAGATACAGCGAGCATGTAGCCATTGTCCACAGTGTAGGCTGCAAAGGCGGCGATAAGGTGTCTGTGAGCGAACTGGAGGCGCCCAACTTTATAGCTGGCGTGGCAGCTGGCAGTAAGTTTCTAGTAAGATGTGCTTACCTAAATAATAATAAAATCTTTGTTTTTTTAGTTGCCGCCTGGCGCAATCAAATGGATCTTCCTGTTAGCTCCTATGTGATTTATACCGACAAACTGCCTTTGGATGTGGTCGCTGCTCAGCCAGTGCTCAACCTGCTGCAGCAACTGAATGTGCCGTGTGCGCAGCGCTATGTGCCACCATCCAAGGACACCTCCTACTTATATATGTAGGAATAAGTAACAAACGAGTAGGTGGCTGTATGTAGTTTAAATAAAAGGTTATGGTTACAAAAAACAAATAAAATAAATTCAGCTTATTTTAATAGTTCGAATATGCTCAAATTGCAATCCTTGCTGCGCCGCTCCATGTGCGCCTTGGCAATGGCGATGAATTGTGGTCGTGAGAGCAGCGAATAGGCGGGCACCAGCAGCGAGGAGATTAGCATATGCAGTTCCTTGTGCCCGCTGCTAAACAAATCGATGCCTAGCTCCAAAGCAGTGCCAAAATCGCACTCATCCACTGCTATGTTGGCCGCATTGGCCACCGGCTGCAATTTCTCGAGCACCGCCTGCTTGGCATCGTCGCTGCCATCGTTGAGATCCTTTCGCTCGAACAGCGCCAAGATTTTTTTCAGTTCCGCATCGCTAACCATCAGCGGCCGATAGCCCTGCTGCGACTTGCGCTCATAGGGCACCACGATGCCGGCACGATGGAAAGTCTTGGCCAGCACAAGCTTACTGCGTTCTTTCTTTAATTCCTCCAGCTGGGCCAATTCGAGCGAATTATCGCTGATGTACTGCTTGAGCGCTTTCTTAGCAGCCGCCACGTGGGATGCCGTGAAAGGTGTGCCCGCAAAGTCGTGCTGCAAATAGTGGAGGAACGCATCAAATATGTTGCCGGCAACAAACTCAAATTCACAGCCACGGGCGGCATCGTTGCGCGCCAACATCAGTCGATCCTTGTCCTGGGGCACGTCGCGCCAGTAACCGTAGTGTATGCCCGTGCCCGGACGCACAAAGACCGTCTGGAACTCGGGCGGATCGTAGTAAAAACGCCAGTGACGCAAATAGTCACCGGGTTCTCCAATTTTCGCCTTGTGGAATTTTCCGGCCAAAAATTCAAATGGGCCCACCAGCTGCAACTGGAAGAGCGCTTCGATGTGCTGCAGTGCCGCCGCCTTGGTGGTGTCCTTTTTCAGCGTATTGATAAAATTCCAGAACTCATAGAAATCTGGCGGCATTTCCACAAGGAATTTATGTCGAATGAATTCGTTGGTTTCACACAGATTATCGTATTCCTGCTGCACAGACAAACGTATACGCTTCTCCAGTATTTCCATATAATTTTTGCCCGCTATATTGTTCATTGCCTCCTTGTGCAGCTCTGCCGTCTCAGACTCGTAGCTGCCCACATCCTTATCCACATCCATTGATGTAGTTTCCATGCTTGCTTTCGGACTGTCGGCGTCTTCCTCCTTTGTGGTTGCTTTGCGTTTTGGCGCCATTTTTGACGTTTCTGTTTGCTTTGCTGGGTGATTGTATTTTTCCAGATGGGCCTCATTACGCTGATAGCATTTGTCCCAGTATTTACAGTCTTCTTTTGGCATTTTTTGTTCAGTTTTGCAAAATTGTTTAAATTGTTTTAGAAATGCAACTCAGAAATACAAACAGGGCTAAAGCTCTTCTTCTTCTTGCTATAAATACCAAATAGTGGTGTAATGAATAGTTTTTGATAAGTTCTATTGAACTACTTGTCTTTGTTTTTAAGTTCCATTATTACATCTTATTTACCAAATTAGTTATTGTCTATTACTTATTATTTATCACAAATGCGAAATAAAATGGTATAGAGAGGGTCTTGAAGTAATAAAAACGTTCTTAACTTCAACTACGATACATAACGCTAATATCGAATACCAACAAGACCTCAACTAGGGTTGTAGTATCTGCTTGTATTTTGATTATTCGATAAGCCGATAGTTTACGTAAATTGAATAGCGCCAAAATCGACATAGTTTAACGAACCTTTTCTTACGTGTTATAATGGTGAGTTTGGTTTTGTTTTTAATTCTTGTAGTTCATTCAATGAATACAAACTTTTGCAAAAGAATCAATTTGTTGTTGGTTAGTTAGTATTACAATAAATGTATGTATATATGGGGGGCAAACGTTTTTAAAAGAAAAAAACCTAAAACCTAAAATGCAACTAATCCTCGACAGCACACATCACTGAATAGACGCACTCCTCTTTGTTGATTAAGTGACAGGTTTTGTTCACCAATGACATCAGCTGATTCACATCGGTTGCCCAATTGTTCAATATATCCGAGGCACTCTTCTTTGTTGTAAAATAGATAATGCCAGCCGGTCGGTCGATCTTGACGCGTATTGTATCAGAGTTGGCCAGCTTGGACAGATACTCCTCGCAGCGATTTGTGGGCAAATTTAGCAACTCACTCATGCGCGTCAAGTGCAAACGTGAATAATACATTGCTATGATGCGGATATTCTATAAATATAGTATATACATTAGAATTAACTTTTTAAAAATCATTGCATTAAACTAACATGCTCAATCAAGCGATCTTTCAGTTCGGTGATGCACTTCTTGCCGTGCTTGGTATTATCCTTGAACATATCGTTCTCGGCCAAAACCATCCCAAAGTCCGCATTAAATGTGTCGAAATTAATGAGTTCCTTCGACATAAAAAGACGCAGTATTTCTCTACAAAAAGACCATAATTGAGTTATATAAATAAAGTATGTTCACATGGAAATAATTACTTATAAACCAGAACATCTTCTAGTTTCTTGTTCTTTGATAAATGCTCCATCATATCGCTCTGCTCGTTGTCATAGGGAGCCAGTACGCAGTAGAGTACGGCACAGACCAGCTTGTCCGTTAGCTCCTTTTTCTGCGCCTCTGTCAGTTCGATTTCTGGCTCCGGTGCAGCAGCCGCTTCTGACTTATTCTTATCATCATCATCCTTTGTCTTTTTATCATCAACCTTTTTCTTTTCATCGCCAGTGGTTGATTCAACGGTTTCCTGTGCCTTTCTACGTGGCGGCTCGGCAATGGCTTGATAATGACGCGAGGTATTTAAAAAGGATGTATCTCGATTCAGTTGGATCATTAGATTGTAGAACTTTAACTTGAGATCATGTTGGGCTGGATCGTCAAAGAATTTGATGCTGATTTTCTTGGCAATGATCTGCGTGGACACATAGTCCTCCTTCAGCAGGCACAGACGCATTTGCTCCAATATTAATTCGACCTTCTCACGCTTGTCCATAGAGCCGTACGTCTCCACTTGTAGTTCCTCCATGACAGCCGCAGCACCGGCCACATCGCCATCGGCCTCTTTGATATCCGCCAAGATTTTGGTCAGACGTGCACGTTCAATTTCCACATAGATCTTGCCCTCAGTCACGGAACGCAGCGTGTCAATCAGCTTGAGTTTGGTCTCCTTATCAGGCGTCTTGTCCACATATGTGCAGCATTCCTGGATCATCTTGACCACCGCCTGTTTCAGCTGCGAGCGACGACGCACCAACAGCGAGATGTACTCATTTAGGGCGTTCCAGTTGCCGGCCTGCAGGCATATCTGGCAAATGGCCACGAGCACACGAGAACAGGACACCATGTCCGCACCCAGGCGCGTTTGTTTTTCTAGCTGTAGCATCATTTCGATGGCTTCGTGAAACGCGTCTGGATTCTTTTTCGCAAGCTCCTTGGCTAGGGGGATTTTCTCATCACAGGCTGGCTCGTAGTCCACCTCCATTTTCGTAATGCGACCGCCATCAAACAAATAGGTATCCATGTTAAAAGCTGCAAATGGAAAATTATGATTTTTGTTGATGTTGTTGTTGTTAATGAACAGTATGACGAGGCAAGTTTTGCAAGTGCCGCTACTCACATTTTGTTACGTTGTACTGAAGTAAAGCGTATTTACTGATATTATATGAGGTAAACTTAACTATTTGCCGCCCTGTTTGCGGATGCTGGTTAATGAAATTTCTTCTTTTTTTCGGGGCAAATAAATGCGGTGAATTTCGATCAAAAAAACTCTGCAGAAATTTGCTTACAAATGACGTTAAGTTGGCTGCGCGTAATTTCAGTGTTGAGAAGTGTATGAAAAACAATACATATTCAAAAAAAAAATTGAAATAAACATCAGAACTAGATTGATTGAAAACAATTTATGAAAAATATCTGAAATCGTACAAAATTAGAAATTTTATCTTACAGAATGATTACTGGAAGAAGGAGACGTAATAAGCAAAACAATCGCAAAAGGGGCAATCGTATGGTAAGTTGTGGAGCCCTGGTGTTGCATTTCACTGCTGCATTACACAACACTCGCGATTCAGCCTTTGTTAAGCCGCGAACAAAAATTTGCTAAAACAGAATAAAATTAGCAAATTGTTTTATGAAAAGCGTTTGTAAATTGCTTGAACAACAATTGATTACGTTGCGCCATTCGTAATAAACTCGTTGCACAGTGTCCTAAGCGTTTGCTGTTTCGACGCTACAACTACCATCACATTTTGCGCGCCAAATTAAGGGGCAGCCGAAAGACGAGCAACAACTCCAACATGGCACAAATACAGGAATATCAGGATTTGGTCCTGGACGCACTCGATACTGTCGAATTCAAGCTGAGTGAGTGCAACTAACTGATAAGCTAGCATATCATTATTATTGGCATGTGTTTGCAGTTCGCGACAAGGCAGACATCACCAATGACGCTCTAATATTTCACCCGGCGATGGCGCATCAGATATTTGGTGAATCGGAGACCATATTTGGCTATCAGGGCTTGCACGTACGTGTGTTGTACACGGCCGGTCCGTTGCACATCTACCTGGGCATTGAGTACGACAGGCGTGTCAATGAAATCTCTGGCGGTGAAATCAAAGCCGATGACGTTGTAGCCACCATTGCCCAAAGTCTGCCCGATGGCTGCTATTTCATCAATCTGGATGAGTTTCTCAAGACGCTGGACAAGGCCGATAAGTTTCAGCCATTTGGCGAAAAGCTTAGCGAGTATACACAGCGCGCAGAAGATGGCACCGAGCGTCTCTTTGAGATTTATCAGTGCGACTACAAGATGTCCTCGTTCCTGAAGTTCTTTGCGCGCCTGCAAACCTTTATATTGTGGTTTGTTGACGCTGCTTCCTATATAGACACTGACGATGCCCAGTGGTGCTATTTCATTTGGTAAGTGAAATTTAATTGGTACAATTTGTATCAGATGCTATAAGCCCAGTTAATTGCAGCTATGAGAAATATAAAAACAAGGATGGCCAGTACCAGTATGCAACGGCTGGCTATACCACTGTCTATGAGTATTATGCCTATCCGCAAAACAAGAGGCCACGCATAAGCCAAATGCTCGTTTTGCCGCCATTCCAGAAGCTGGGCCTGGCCACACACCTGGTGGAAACAATTTACAAGTTCTATCAGTGCCAGAAGAATGTAGTGGACATAACTGTTGAGGATCCATCCGAGGACTTTCAGCGCTTGCGCAATTTTGTAGACGCACGTTTGTGTCTGGGCCTGAAATGCTTTGCACGCGATGAAATTAAAAAGGGCTTCAACAAGGAGATGGTGCGGGAGGCACGTGAGGTCTTAAAGCTAAATCCGCGCCAGGTGCGCAAGGTCTACGAACTGTTGCGCCTCTACAACACCAACGTGCACGACGAAAAGGAGTATAAGGCGTATCGCCTGGAGGTGAAGAAACGCCTGAATGCTGTTTATTACAAACAGGTGAAGGATCTGCAAAAAATGGAGCGCTATAAAATGGATACGGAAATGCTGCGCGCACGTTTGCCCAATATCAAGCAGCGCATGGAGCAGCTGCAGGAGGAGTACGTGCTGATCGAGCAGGATTACAAAAATACGATTGATAAGTTGCGGGCCTAGATCTATATTTCTATATTTATATAAAAGACGGCCGTTTGGTGTTGATTAATTTATTACGTTTTTCCGTTCTAAATATGTTGGATTACAAAATACAATTTGTTGCTATAAGCCTACAATAGGATTCTGTCGAATAAATATGTATTAAAAAAGTACCGACATGTGTGTATGTGTGTGTGGAGCAGAAGTTGAGCAATTAAACATAAAATTTGTTTCTGTTTTTTATATAGTTATATATCATTACATAACGTGGATTGTTTTTACAATAATATAAAAAAATGTTTGCGCATTGGAAGTACATACGTATGGGGTGTGAATATATTAGGGGGACTTAATAAATTTCGGTGCTGCACCAGCACATAAATCGTACAACTAGCAGGAGCCGTACTCCTCCATCCATTTCTCGAAGCGTGCTACATCCTCGGCCGAAACGGATTTCTTGGTGCGCTGCTGCGCATCCAGAAAGTCCTGCAGTGTGATGGGCTGGTCCACTTCCTCGCGGCGTATTTGTCTGATTTGCTGCGGCGTACGACCAGAGATCAGGCGTCGCATGGCCATCATTGACGCATCGCGGCACACATTGCTTATATCCGAGCCGGAATAGCCTTGGAGCTCGTCACCAATCATGCTAGTGTTGAGATCCGACGACAGCGATACATCTTTAAGGCAGAGCTGGAGCAGAGCCGAGCGCGTTTCCTCTGCAAAAAAGTATTTGGTAAGAATACGGTCGAGTCAAAGGATTTGGGGTAAGCACCATTGGGCAGCGGTATGTAGATACGCTTCTCGAAGCGCCGCCGAAAGGCTTCGTCAATGTCCCAGGGATGGTTTGTTGCCGCCAGCACCATGATGATCTTGTCGTCCTGCAGGCTGGCATTGAGGCCATCCATTTGGATCAGGAGCTCCGCCTTGAACCGCCGGCTGGCCTCGTGCTCCGAATCGCTGCCACGCGAGGCGCACAGCGCATCGATCTCATCAATGAAAATTGTGCTGGGCGCATAGAAGCGCGCCATCTCGAAGAGCAGGCGCACCAGCTTCTCGCTCTCGCCGCGGTACTTGGATGTGAGCGTGGATGAGGACACATTGAAGAAGGTCGTGCCGCATTCAGTGGCCACCGCTTTGGCCAGCATGGTCTTGCCGGTGCCGGGCGGACCCACCATCAGCACGCCGCGCCACGGTCGACGTATGCCCTTAAAGAACTCGGGCATTATATTGGGCAGGACGACAGCCTCCTGTAATCCGAAAGAAATAAAGAGGTTAAAGCTATATAGTCGGGTGTAACCGACAGCGCAATACTCGTTCGCAGTCCAAATTATTATTTTGGAAAACAATTTTATTTTTGACCAACATTTTTGGTGATACTATCTCTAAAATAACTTTCAATCTCTAGAGCAAATCCAATAAAATGTTTTCGTTTGTAGCGAATACGTAAATAAAATTAAACTCTTACGATTATAGTTGACTTGCCTGCAGGATGGTCTTGGCCTCATTGAGGCCAGCTACATCGGTCCATTTGATGCAGGGATGTCGCTGCAGTATGTCCTTCTCCAGCGTATCGACCAGGTGTCCCTCATAGCCCAACGGTGCGAAATGCTTGACTTTAGTCTTGGGCGAACATCGCGGTGTATTGTGCGTGGTAGATTGTGCATGTGAGTTATCCTCCAGCGATGTGGTCGCATCCTGATCGTCCGAATTCGAGTTGTCATCCAATGAGATCTTCTTCACCGGCCGCTGTTTCAATATTAGCGGCGTATTCGTGCTCAGCTTGCGTGCCCGCAAACGTTCCACGGATCGGCTTTTGCGCACGGCCGCCGTCAGGGCGGAGGCTCTGCCCGGTCGAGCCATACGCAAACCGACGGTCGCATTGCTGGAGGTGCTGCCGTTCGCCGCTAATCCCACATTGCCGGCGCTGCCGTGATGGCTCTGGCTCAGACTGTTGTTGTTCAAATTACTGTTGATGGAGGGCAGCGTCGGCTGCAATTCGGGATCGCGTCGCCGCAGCGAGGACACCCAGCGGCTGTCCTGTTGCGAGGGAAACGGTATCGCTGGCTGGCTGGAACGTGGCTGGGGGGCGACCTCTGTATCGAAGACTGCGTTTAATTGTTGGGTGAGCGGGCAAATGAACATTTCTGGCACAAACCTTGTGTGGGCAAACGCTGCTTGCTGCGCAACGGCGGCGGGCCCCCAATTCCTAAGCCATTGGGCGCATTGGGGCCAAGATTGTTGATAGGTCGATGCGGATTCGCGACGTGCGGCTGATGTTGCTGCTGCTGCTGCTGCTGCTGCTGCTGTTGTTGTTGTTGGTGTGAATGCAAGCCGTCGGCGGGCGTCTTCTTAACGGCATTACGCGTTGGCCGGCTGGTGGTGGTGATTTTGGTGAAGGCAAACGGCGACAGCGAGTCCAAGATCAGCGAGTCCATCATGCGCGCCATATGCGATAAGCTTGTGGGTGGCGTTGATGAGCTACAAAATGGAGGGGGCAAAGCAAAAATAATGAAATATTTCATGATTAGCTGTGCTCGCCATTCAACTTGGCCCACAGCTTGGCAAAGGTCATTTGTTAAGTTTATCAGCAGGCGACAACAAGTCCTTTGCGTGTGCCGCTTCACGTCTGGCCAGCGCTTGTCTAATATTGTCTAGCCCTAGTTAAAAACAAAAAAAAAAAAACAGAAAACATGCCGAGTCGTTTACTCGCTCGGGAATTTCTAGGAAGCCAAAGTTCGTGTGGCCATAAACACACATACATGCCCGCACACATATGCAAAAGAGTTGTGGGTTCAATAAACTTCGACGCTGAAATACCGTCCAGGTTATTGACGCGCCGCCGACAGTTGTTATTGTTGACATTTACATGCGTCATCGTCATTAACGGTATTTCATTTAACTGTACATAGGGTTCGAATTGTTCAATTTACTTCAATTGCTGCTTTGTCCAAAAATTCCCGCACGCTTAAAAGTATGCTACATTATGTTGTATTCGAATTTTAGCTAATTAAGTTGGCCGCAGCCGGCCATATTTCTTTTTGCCTTTTGCAGCCGCAAACCGGATGTGTTCTTATTGCGCGCCCATAAACAATTGGGTTAATGTTTCTGTTGCGGATATGGTGCTGCTAACAGGCACCCACGTTCTGGAGCCACAGATTTTTGTGTGATTAGCGCCTAAGTGGGCCAACTTCTGCGCTTGTGAAGTCATTAAAAGCGGCTAAGCCGCCTTTTTGGCCTATATATATTTATTTATTGACTTTTGCTCTATATCTATAGTGCTTAGAAACAAAGTAAAAAGACAAATACTTATATAGCACTCTTAATTGATCGACTAACTGGCACAAGGCTACATGTTAAAAGAATTGACAACAAAACAAAAATCTAAATGAATTGATAGGTCTGCTTTTTCTCTACCCAAATTATTTTTTCTTTATTAATTCTAAGAGCTTGTCACTGCAATAGGTGTTTATGTTAATTTTGTTTTTACATAGAAAACCTAAAGCAAAAAGCCGTCAACTTATGCAAATTACAACCAATGGCAATTATGACTAGCAAAAACGTCAAGTGGCCGGAAAGGCGCCTGATAGTAGGTTAAGGACTGTGAAACTTGTGTTTTAAATCAAATCAATTTGTTATAAAATTTACAAAAAAATGTTCGATGACTTTAAAAACTGTTGCCGGAAATATGGATAGTAAATCTAAAAAAATACACTTGGAAATGCTTCTTTACCCAAAATCTGTTTAGGAATTTCCTGGGATCGTAACTATTTAAGAACCTAAACCAAGATTTCATTTCATATAAAAATGCCACTCTTTTTAAAAATCAGCTGATGGCTTCTTTTTAATCTTAAGTCGCATTTTTTAAGCTGTATAGTTATATTTACCACTGATGCAGATCCCATAGGGAGTGATATGGCGTGTGTCTGTAGCCAGACATAAAGGGCACCGCTACTTCATACTCCACATGAACGTTGGGCGGTGATTGTGGGCGCAGTGAGAGTGCGGTGCGTTCCAGTGCCGGATTGGAGCTGGCCAGCGAACGTTGACGCATAAATGGCATTGCGCTGCCATTGTTGTTGTTGCTGCTGCTGCTGTTGTTGTTTAGCATTAGAGCAACAGTGCCGCCCGTTGAAGGCGGCGCAGCTACCGATTGGCCCATGCCAAACCAATTTTGTGCATTTGTATTGAACATTGCACTTGGACAAATTCACTAACAATTTTCAAAAATCTCACTGGAATTTATATTTTTATCAAACTTAAGCGAAAGCCTGACGGAATTCTCGAAAATGATGCGATTTGACGCGCGGCAAGGCGGCATCTACCTGACGACCCAAGGGTTGGCCGCCAACTGACCACAAAACTGGACGACGGACGCGTCCACAACAAAGTGGTAAGCTCATTATTTGCTTGGCGGGTAGTTTCTGGCTATTTATGTGAGTGTGTGCGCATATGAAATGAGGTTAAAGGAAGTATTGCTTTGAGTTTTTTTTGTGTGTGTTTCATTTATTACCTCCACCTGAGCCCAGTGGTCAATGCACGCGAGTCCAAGCCGACTCAAACTCAAGCAAAAGATGCCATCGATTTCTGCGGCTACACACACACACACACACCTACACATACACATTAGTGTATTTCTCGGTATGTATTTTGAAGGTATAACAATTATTTTTTTTTAATAATCAGAATTTGGTTATTGCCGGCTTTAATGGCGCGCTTGCATGCGGCTTACGCTGCGAGCCAATTTATAGCATATCATCAAAAATTATTTAAATAAGTATTTATGTAAATAAATTGACTATAGTATATGTGTACTTCGATTGTCTTGTCAAAGATTTTGTTATAAGCTGTGCAGCAAATCCAGCAAATGAAGGTCATTTTTATATAGTATATGTTTACTTATAGACAAATCAGCTGCCCGAGATAAAAATCAATACGCATACAGAGAGCGAAAAAGTGCACTTGGTCTGTGGCTAGTCAAGGCACTTTCAAGTGGACCGGCACGCCTATGGGGGCGCAATATGGAAAAAAAACGTTATGCTGTTTGCTGTTGCTACCCCCTTTTACTCACCCTGCGCTCATCATGGGCAAATAGGTGGATGTGGAGTCCACGGTGCGTATGGCTGTGTTGCCACGCAGCACAATCTTCTCGCGTGTGGTGCGTCTGTAGGTCTCCTCGCCGCGCATTCTTGTACTTTAACTTCACGTTTTTCAATTTAGATTTTCAGAATCAAACTATTTTTTGTTCTGTTTTCTGATTTTCACTTGTTTACTTTCGGCCAAAACTGTTGTGTTTAAAAATTTTGCGTCTGCTCTTCCCACAGGCAATGTCAAAATGAGCTGTAAGTGAACGGAAACGGATGATGATGATGCTGTGTCACAACAGCCATTGCTTTTAGTCGCTCTCTTTGGCTCTCTTTGGGGTGCTCTCTTCTCTCAGCTGTGCGAATTGCGCAACTTTGTCAGTTGCACCGTCGGGCGGCCCACCACACGGCACGCTGCACAAATGGCCACTAACTGGGCGCAAAGCTGTTGGTCAGCAGCTAAGTTTGTTTGGCCAAAAGTCAGCTGGGGAAAACGGTGAAAATTCGAGGGTTGTTTGCATGTGCATTCTGGCCTGCACTTATGTCTATTACAGCTGACGAATTTCAAGAGCCAAACTTATTTAAACTGGTATATCTAATTACGCTGTTTGCGTGAGTAGGTACAGTTTTGTATATGCTCTTTTTGTTCTCTAGTTTTAAAGACAGAATAAGAATCCAATAAGCTTACGATTTAAATGAATACTTTTTTGAATAATCTTTTTATAGCAGAAACTAAAAATATTTAAGTTGCTATTGTAACAAAATCCGATGAGTATAACTTTTAAATTAAATAACCTTTTTTTTTTTAACCCACTCAGAAGAACAAATATATATGCATCTTTATTGATCGATTTTTAAAAAACTACTTATAAATTCTGATAGTAAATGATCATTCGAAAACGTTTTTCTTAAATTCGTGAAATGATATTTACATTTCACATAAATTTTTTTGTTTTACAAATTATTGATGATCGAAACATGAACTTTGCTTAAACACTCAAATTGCATTTCAATAATGGTAATCATAAAATATATTGGGGCAGTATACAAAGTAAATTACATACATACAAATTGAATGAATATGCATTTGACATTATGTAGTTAAATTAATGAATAACAAAAACGCAAAAACCATTTCGAATATTTTTTTATAACTAATAGTTGAAAATGTACCTTTTCATCATATATGTATATCATTATATAGAAATACATTCATAAGTATTTAACCGTTTCTAACAAACACGAGGCACGTCGAAATGTAAGTAGACCACAAAAAAGAAATATTAAGTATATATCTTGTTGTTGTTTTGTTTCCTTTTTTGTATTGGGAAATTTGGTGGCTTCAGTTGCTTTTTTGTCGTTTTCGACTTTATAAGGTTGCATGTGTATATAGATATTTGTATATATAGATATTTGTTTATAGATTTACCATATTTTATCATTTTCTGTATGTAACGTTTGAACGTTTTAACTTTAACAATAACTTTAACGTTGGTAAAATATTATGTCTGACTGTACTAAAAATGTGCGTTTATCTAACAGCTGCATTATTTTTGTTTAATTGTGCACTAGAGAGATAGTTTTTATATTTTTCAAATTATTTACAACTAGCCCTACAACTTCTTGCTTTGACTTTTCACTAATTTGGCGAGTATTTAGTACTTTCCCGATGACCCAACCGATTTACTGAAATTTACGGGTGGAGGTGCGTGCCTTCCAGGCCTTGACCAGATTGTACGCAAAATAGAGTGTGAACCCGTGTATCTGAAAGCCAATAAAACAAAAGGCATACCAGAAAACTCCATAGGGAAACCCCTATAAGAATATAAAAAAAAGAAGTGTTAAATAAATTAGAAAAATGATTTCCTTTATAGTCACTTACACGCCAGACAAAAATGTCCGTCTCCTCTAGCTCCAGGGTCTTATCCATAGTCAAAAACTCCCAAACATCGGAGAAATAGTAGGCAAAACAATAGAGCAGCGGCAGCACAGCCATTACCAATATGGCAATCATATATTTTTGCATGTCGCGCACCTTGTTGCCACGTGCCGCTGAGAGGCCCAAAAACGATGTGAGCAGCGATGCAGCCCAAATGTATTCCCACCACAGCGGCGGTGGCACCTCCAACTCTTCAATTTCTAGCACAAATATGTCCAAGCGATCCAATATATCCGACGTCAGCTTCGCCAGCATGACAAAGAAGAGCAGGGCATGAAAGAAAATGCAGTACTTCAGGCGTGATTTATTCAACAAGCTGCAATAGAGAAGAAATAATTTTGTTTGTGTATTCGTTTGTTCTGTAGTTTGTGGGATTTCTTTTGTTTGGTAGGGCTCGGCCTTTGGCTATCCAAAAAATATGTACACAAACAATGTTGTTGTTGTTGCTGCAACACACATGCCGAGTGTCTAGCTGGCATTTTGCCCACCCACTCTGCTGGCGCTGCCTGGCTGACTGGTTGGCTCGTCGACCGTCTGCGGCAGGAGTTGCAACTTGTATGCAGTGGTCGACGAAGTCATGACCTTTTGCCTCTTTTGTCCGTACAGGTGCAGGTTACTTTCAAGTAATTAGATAATTTTTGCGGTGGTTTTAAAAAAGTGTTATTAACCTAATTTGATATGTGTTTGCCACTTTCTGCCTAAACTCAAAGTCGTTGCCATCGGTGCCCGCGACCATTGGACCGCCGCGCGTTGCCATTTTTGGTGCGTCAATTCGATGCCGTTGTTTACAGAGCTTTTTTAACTATTTTAAATACAGTTTAACTGTCCTCACAGTACTTCTCACAACATTTGCTCGCACTATAAATTGTGGCGGTTGGGCGATAACAACGTGTTGATGACACAGACTTAGTATTGGTAAACATCTAAATTTATTTTACAACACTAACTAATCTATATCATTTGTGGCGGTCGGTAGATTATTAAGTGCTGTAAATCACCATTAGCTTTAAAATAATACGGTAAACTTTCATTTACAATTTATTTGCCGCAATTTGTCTGTAACATTAGCATAATTAAGTACACTTTGTTATGCAAATTTGTGTTTTATTGAGTTAAAATTTGGCCAGGGGCATAAAGCCTACTCTGGAGCTCATTTGTCTGTTAACTGCGTCACTGCCACCTGTTGCTTGTTTACATTTCAATCCATAAATCAATTCACGAAAGCAAAACAATAAAGAGTGCAACAAGCGCATATTTAAAAATAAAATACTACATGTATTTATATTTTGGTAATTATTGTTTTGTGTCCCTCCGCTCTCTGCGAACCGTTCAGCTGTAAACGCTCTTTGTATCAGCTCTTTGAGCGCTTTATGCTTGCTGAGGCTACAAAAGACGAAACGAACGTTTTATGCACCATCAGTTGTTCTGCGGCGGTTTTCTTTGGCGCAACGTCTTCGAGTGCGGCGCATGCGATCGGCAACAGAGTTTTTCATTGGAATTAATAACAAAAGCAAACTTTTAATGCCAGTTATTGATAACTATCGTCTAATATTTTATGCAGAGATAGCCAGCTGACTTACCCACACCCATATGTAGTTGTGTTTTGTGTATGTGTTCGTTTAACGGTAATATTTGTATACATCTGGTTATTCGTAATACGCCCTTTGCATTCTAAATATTAATTGGTGCCCATAAATCTATTACATTTCTGTAGTATTTGCCTTTCAAGTGCGACCTTTCTGGCTGACAGTTGAATTTGTTAAAATTATTTTTGTAAATATTTTTGAACATTTTCGGTCTCTTCACCTGCGTCGACTTCCGCGTGCATTTCTGTTATGTGCCTGCTTTTTGGCAACGATTATCAACAGTTGTTATTAAAATTAATATTGAATATTGTAGACAATGCTCAAGCTTTCTGAGTGCCTACGGTTGAAGATATTTGCTTGTGTCTTAGCGAGAAAGATCGCTTATGCTTACCGTGCTCTTGCAGACAAATGGATGTACGATGTATATTTTATTGTGAATGCTTAGGAACGCTCAAATATGCCAAATTTTAATACTAAGTAAATCTTAAAAAATAAAAAAAATTTTCGTACAAAAATGTATTTTCCAAATGATAATTTCCGTGAAAGTTAAAACCACATATGTACTGCAACAAATATATGAATCTGTTTAAAATTCCATAACTATAGCTTTAAAATTTTTAAAAAATTAAAATTATTTTAAACTTGAATTGACTCACGTCGAATGGACTGTTGATATTGATCACGTCTATAAATAAATATATCTTCGTTTCAAATTTATAAAGCCCTCTACAAAATGTATTTGTAGCAGTAAATGCCTTTGATCGGTATGCTTTAGATAACACTTTAAACAATATTGTAAGTTATGATAAATAAGCTAATGCCTGTCCTCTCTTTGTCTATTTGCAGCTGCTCTGTTGCCTGCTGTGATTTTCAGTTCAAGAACAGTGCCAAACCCACCAATTCAAACACAACCCAATTGTGTATCTTATAAAAATACCCAAGACCCAATATCTGAACATGTCCTCCCTTGCCGCTGATAAACGCGCCTCGTTTGCGCGCCGGGCCGAAAGTCTGGTGGAGCGGGTGAGAGTTTTGAAAACCATATACGAGGTAAACGGTATCAAGTGACCAAAATTGCGTGAGAAATAACAATTTGTTTGCATTTCTTTATGAGCTGTTTTTGTTGTTGTTGTTGTTTAGGATCGTTTGCACGATTGTTTGCCAATTGAAATTGAAATTCATTTGCAATTAATTTCCAATTAATTATATACTAGTTGCCAAATCATTGCTTGGACCGATGCCATTACTGTCAGATCCTTCATGGTATATTTAAATAAATGCATAGTACGAATAGGAACTGTAAAGTCATGCAAAGGCACATTGCTAAAAGAAAGAAAGTAAACATACATACCCATTAACACATATGCATATGTATATATCAATATTTATTTGATTTGATGTGGGTGTAAGGCGTTACGAATTTAGACACTTGCCGACGTGCTTATTTTGGCTTGGCTAGCTGCCCTAGCTTTGCTCTGTCAATCAATCTCTTATAATGTATATGCATATATGTGTAGGTGAATTTATATATGTTTCTGGTTGGACTTGGTTGCTATTTTATTACAGCAACAATTACTAAAGCGTATTAAATGGGCAAAGATCAAGGACACGACGTGTTTATTATCAACGAAAGTGTTTGTCTCTTTGCTATAAATGATGTTATTTACGATATAGCGGGTCTTTTTTGTCTTTTTAATTGACCCTTTGTTGCTTAATTAATCCAGCACAGTCACATTTATAGCTCTGTGGTCAGTGACCATTCTCACAACGCTCTCTGTTTTGCGGCATAGAAAAGTGGATTGATCTAAAAATAAATATTTTTTTGCACATTTAGTAAACAACTTGCGAAATTTTCTTTTGTAATTTTGTAAAGCGAGTGCCTCTTTATCAGCCTCAGACGCTACTGCAGTGACATCAATTAAATAAAGAGTGGGTAATAAATTACAGTTACATCGATGTATATTATACATAACTGTTTACATGGCAAGACCCAACATTAATTTAGCAGTTGAGGCTACTCAATATACAAACATACAATCTTAAATATGTACAAACAGTTGGCCAATGACCGAGCATTTAATTTGTTGAAGCTGAGAATTAAATTGAACGCCAAATTGGGTGTGTACTGTATAGATGGGCGAGGGCAGTTTTGACAATTGCGTATAAAACTAAGTGCAAAAACTACACAGAAATAACGTATTTATTTTTTATTAAATATCAAACTTATATTGAATTTATGAATTAGTTTTTTAAACCCGTTTGAAGCTTAAGACCTATACAAAAGCTAACCATATTGTTTGTGTCAAATTTAACAATTTTCAAATGTAATAGAAAATTCGACAATAAATATAACTGCATATTGATCAAGCATAAAGTATTAATCAATTCGCATTAACTTGGCTTAGCTTTGCCTCTGACGGGGCTTCCCCCCCCCCCAGACCTGAAACGACTTGAATGTCTTTATCACGCTTGCTTATTTGCCTTATCAAAAGTAGCAACACAAATAAAGCAAATTGCGTAGAATGAGAATATGAGGAATGGATGTAAACGAAGAGAAGAACACTGGGAGAAAAATAAATTAACGATAAAAAGCTAATAAAGTGCAACATAAATAAATGCGTGCGTAAACATCGCGTGAATACATCGGGCAAATGAATTTGACAGCGGACAGGGAAGAGACAAAGAAAGAAAGAGAGAGAGAGAGAGAGAGAGAGAGATAGAGAGAATATAGAAGAGAGAGAAAGATAGAGGCAGAAAGCGTTGTTGCAGGGGTACACCGGGCTCGTAACTTGATTGCTTGTCAAAAATATTTGCAGCCAGAGCGCCAGAGTTTTTACTTAAATTTTTCCTGCTTTTCTTGCGATATCTTACATTGTCCTGGCACGTGTGTTTGTGTTGCCGTTAGGGCTTAAAGTATCCCCTGTTTTTATATTATGAGCTTTGTGTGTGTATGCGAATTTGTGTCGTTGCTTATAAGCTATTCCGTTCTGAAAGCCAAGCACTTGAATTTGTCCCTGGATCACATATAAAACGCATTCAATTTCTCCCAAAAAATGATAGAGAAACTTAATTTTAAGGTGGCTGTCAATATTTGAGTAACCCAAGTGGGTGAACCAAAGTGGACCTTGAAATTGATTATTAAATTGAAGTGGTGTTTATTAAGACCTTTATATGACATAAATTAACTAAGGCCAAAAACTTAAATTTTTTATCGAAAGGAATCAAAAAGATTTTTTACTCATTCTATTGCGAACATTTTTATTATAAATTATTTAATTTATATATCAGAAACGCTGTTGTCTAAGCTTTGTTGTGTATATTTATTCAAACTTAATTTAAACAACATGATGTTAAATATACAAAATTAAATTTAGATATGCCAATCACAATATAGGAAAAAAAACTTCTGGCCTATCAACATATATACAATATATAAAATTAACATTTAATCTACTTTGAACATGCCACACAATATTTGTTCAGCCGTGTTTACAATTTAATTTAGCTGGACAACAATTTGTAATTTCTTTGTTTTAAATGTTGCCATAAAATGTGTTATTTTCCATTTTATTTGCTATCAACTGTTGTCGCTGTTACGCGATATATTGCTCAAAACTCAACGAGAAATCCGCAGATGTGGATTAAAGAGCTCATTGCGTATACGCCGCGTTATTCGCATTTATTGCACAACATTTTTATCAGCTAAAAGAAAAAGTGGCAGCTAACAAATTTAATGTCTTAATTTCAATTTAATTAAGGAAGAAAAGAAAGTGGTTAAACTGAGGTGGTAGGGGAGCGGAAGAAGGCGTGTGATAAAACGCACAATGCGAGACTGACAAATGCAATTAGGAAAATACGCAAGCAATGCGCTAGTCAAGGGTGCTTAGCTACGTATTCTAGATATTCTGTGCCTTATATGAAATGCCAAGAAAATATGTGCCTACGTAAACATGTATGCTATAAATATGCTTAGCTATATGTAATTTTTCACACATTTTTCTATGTTCTGCTTTACAGTTTTTAATTCCTTTAATTGCCTCTGCACTTCTATTATTAAGAAAATATAAGTTCTCTTTATCACTTTGTTATACCCATTACCATTTGACGGGCACAGGGTATATAAAAAGTGAAAGCACAACCACAACAACAGCCGCTGCACACATAAACAATACATTAACAGCAATAAACGGGAACAGCAACAACAATGTCACCTACAATTACCCGGCCAGGTGTGCAAAGCAAATAAACAATAACAACAACAACAAGTATAACAAAGTACATAGAAAAGACGCGTTACTTAACGTAAGACGACGCGAGCGGGTGGCGTGGAGGTGGCATGAGTGTGACAATAAGTCAAAGCAACAAAACCAACAAACAATGGCATAAAGTTAGCAAAAGCTGTGTGTAGCATACTTTAAGGCGCCAAAGCTGCAAAACAATTGAAAGCCCCTAAGCCACTTGCTAAAGACAACCAGCTGAGTTAACGGGGGCGTGGCATTGTGTGTATTTTTCTTTGCATAGCTATGAAAATGAGTAAAAGATAAAATAAAAGTGCTAAGCGTAACAATTTACAGTAAAACAACTGGATAAGTTTGCCAATTGAGTTTGTATTTGAGTCTCCTCTGATTGACTTAAGTTAAATGACAGTTTGTAAGGTAGAAAGTAGCATCAGGTGAGGAAAAAACAACGAAGCTTATTTTAACAACTTAAAAATACATGTTATATATAAGTGTCTTGCTGCGATTCTAATTTAAATCAAAAGACCTCCGATGCGTTATTTTATAATATTATCAATTAGAAGCAAATATTAATAAAATAAGAAAAATTGGCAATTCTTTATCGGCGGCTTCTAAAATAAAAAAATTAGACCTGAGATTTAATTAATATGAATTTTAAAAGTAATACAATACTTTGTAGAGTTATATTTATAAATTTTCTATTAATTTTTCAAAACTCATGCAATGCTCTAATAAGACCAACTCAATTTATAACCAATTTCAATAATGTGAAATTAAATACACGTCATGTTATCTGGTTCCACGAAATAAAATTTTTTTCATTATTAATTTCTTGTTTAAAGCATATTACAGCTTTCTTTTGTAATTTGCATTTTTTTATGTAATACACAGCACCCTGAATATACGATTCTGCCGCATTTTTAATGCAGCTTTGAATTTCCAGGCGTTGACGACAAAATATTTGTGCTGTGCCAGTGCAAAAAATCATAAAAAAAAACTAAAAAACTCATCAGACTTATGGCCATGCTCATTGACAACCGTGATATTCACAGTTGAACGTGAGCAGCATTCATATTCACAGTGACACTCGCATATATTCGCATCTTCATTATCAACATCATCATTTATTCTGTGCATTGTTTCATAGAAGCCGGATTTTTGCTTTTCTCTTTAATATGCATATGATAATAGTTGTTCAGTTTTATTTTTTAGCCTATGCATTTTTAGTGAAATGCACTCTCGAATACGAATGCCTTTGTTGCCTGATGTGACGAGCGTCAATGTTCTGGTCGGGTATCTGTTTTAGGGGCTGCTGGGGCAGCCATTTGCTAGCTTGACCTACGCCACGTAAATTCTAAATGCGCATATTTTATACGACTCGAGGGGGAGTAAAAGCATGAAGGCGGCTTTAACTGCTTGCTGGATAAATGAATGGCGATGGCGGTCGCGCAATTTCTTTTATTTTTTTTCCATCTGCGAGCTGGAAAATTAGCGCATCAAAACAAAAAGGCGCTTAGAACGAACAAGAACAGCAACAATAGCGGCAGTCGCCATGAAGGGTCGCGAGAGCGAAACTAAGAACGCGAAACTAAAACAAAAGGAATTTTTTTTATATAAAGCCCACACAAATTCTCCCACAAACATACACACGCACACACACACAGTTAGAGACAGACTGTATGTATATGGCGTGGGTGTCACAAAGCGGGGTCCTCACAAGTAGGCAACGATATTTTGCAATGTGCTTCGGCATTTCGCGTGGGCGGCACGGCGTTGCCAGATAGCTAAAAAAATCATTAAAGGCAGTTGCGTTGAGTAAAATATGAATTTTTATTTTATTTTATTTTAACTGAAATGAATTATAATTCTTTCGAAAATTTTGTGTTGTAACTCAATTGTTAAAATTTCAGTAGCTTAAATAATTTTATTTTAATTGTAAAAAAATTAAAAAATGTATTTTTTATGTACATATAAACTAAATATTCATATAAATATAATTGAACATTTTTTTTAACAATAAATTTAAGTATTACTTAGAACTGAACAGTTTTTATTTTTATCTTTATTTATGCTATGCATAAACTTTTAATATCGTTATAACACATAGTCAAACCCACATCCTCGTTGTTCCGATAATATGTTGATTTTTAAAACTTGTGCACTGAATACGGCATATTTTGCTTTTATCTAAATTACTTTTTTCTTAAAATAATCTTGAGTGATGAAATTCCACTGACAATCTGGTAACGCTTTAGGAACTGCTGGCCCAACACCTGCCCAGCTGAATGCCCTACGGCAGCGTTCTGATGCCCCGCACAGCAAAATTTAATGCTTTTTTTTGCGTCGCAACATCTTGGCATCTCAGGGGACGCAGCACCATTACCATTACAACCAAACGCACACACACATAGACAACTACAACGTTAACTACTATTACCATAACACTTTTCGGCATTTTGTTTTGCTAACCGCTTCGTCATTGTCGTTTCGAGCTTCGTGCCTCGCATCATCGCTTCGTGCCACATCCGGCGGCGGCGGCATTGGCAACCATGCAGCGCTGATAAGACCAGGCGTCAGCCAGCAGCCGCAGTCGTTGTCGAACGCTCGAAACGTTTCAATCGCAATACGCTACAGAATCTGGTGCTGGCGAATAAAGAAGACGCAGTTGAAAGTGTACTCGAATTGTATCGAATATTGTGGCAAGTGCGTCTGAGCGCCTAATAGACGCAAAATCGAAAACGTTTGTGTGTTGCCGTTTTGTGCGCATTGCGAAAATTGTGTTGTGCATTTGAGTGAGCCATGTCTAAGCCGGCCACACCACAGCATCGAAGCGGCGCTGCCGCCTCAGCCGTTTCCAGTTCGGCTGAGAAGATTAGCGTAAGTTTTTTAATGGACATTTTGAGTGACTGAAATGCGCAATTCTTGAGCTGCTTAAGCGGCCACTTGAGGTGTGTGCTTGTGTGTGTTTAATTGCGTGTTGGCGATGTCGTATGCAATTTCTTGGCCAACTGCACACATGACACACCCAGGCGCACATTTATGATGCTCAACTCTAAGCTTGGGCCTTGGGTAGACACATCAACTGCAGCGTTACACAAAAGCATGCAAAAGTCTGTCCAAGCTCTGTGACCTTGTGCGCCATTTGTCAGTGTGTGTGTGTGTGTGCGCTTGTGTGTGTGCTTTGTTGGTCGCTTTGGAATTTGTTGTTTGATGCCTTTTCGTTGCTGTCCGGTTAGCCTCAAAGGGCATAACATAATTTTTGGCCTGCGACTCTTACAAATTGCATAATTGTCGCTGTATAGGTGGGTAACTGTAACTCTTGGGTGTGTGTGTGTGACCATTACCGTTAACGTTGTTAGCTTACGTGCCATTTGTGTTAGCATCTGGCAGACCAAATAAATTGAGGTGCTTAAATTGCCAACGACAATTATCGTAGCCGTTTATTAACTTTCTTATTAATGTACTTTCATAATTGTTGCAGCAATTACGCATAACATTAATTTATGATGTTTCATATGTTTTATTTTTTCACATTTTCTTTTTAATGCTTATAAATTTTTTTCTCTGGAATATGTTTATTTCTATTACATCTTTTTTTGAAACGCAGCATAAATTAATCATTGTTAAAAATTGGATAGTTTTTATTGTGACCTGAAATCTCAAGCCTGAATTACAAGTACGGAAGATGATTTCTTTACGGTGCTTTCGTTGGCGTGCGTTGGTACTGCTGCTTAGCAGATTTACTACGAGGATATATTATATATGTTTAAGTACAGACAATTTTTTAGATTTATGTGGCTTAACTTTGGAAAATTTTAAAGGTGTTGGCCCTGTTGTCAGGGAAAACTATTTGGATAGGTTTTTAATTTATTTTAAATTAGTTTCTACTTAGGTTAGCGTAGCTATTAGAAATTTGCGTTTTAATAAGAATGGTGAACGTTTTAAGAGATTGGTAGATTATATTTAAATGAGTTCAGTTACTAAAAATATTTCGGATTTTGCTTTTATATTTTCTCTTAAGCAATTTAGTTGATTTATGTTAAGAACTAACGTGTGTCGGTTTATTAATATTTAATGATGCTAAAACTTTAGTATTTAAGTTTTAATTGGCTTCTATTCACAGCAATATGTAATATAATATAATATATAGAGTCTTAATCGTATTTTAGCACAAGTTTGTCCACTTTAATTAAATTTGCGTTGTTCTTCTTTGCATTCCCTGCAGCAAAGCTTGTGTTTAACTGAATCAGCAGCCAGAAAGTATGCAACGGTTTTTGCCTGTCCGTTAACCAAGCGCAAATGTTGCATGCCCCGTGGCTTGTGCGTCCGCATTCAATTTCGATTTGAAATATGCTGACAACCCAACTTATATCCGTCGGCATCAGATAATAACATGCTCCTATTTTTTCTTTGCGTGCTCCAATTTACTGAGATTTCGTTCTTTCTTTATTTAGTTATTTTTTTTTGCTTTTGGCTTTCTTATTTCACCGAGCTGTTGTTTTATTTAAATGCTGACTTTGTCTCTTTTGTTCTAAGCCAACAACGAAGAATGCAAATTTAATTAAGAAAATTTCCATTTTGGACTCTGATATTTTTATCTTGTCTTTTTTTTTTGGTCTTTTATTTGGGTTAACAGTGCATTTGGTTAAAATTACTATATTAAAAATATGATAACGATTTCAAGCTCAATTAAATTCTGTTTACTTAAACCTATCATGTGTTTGAGTGATGAGCATATCGTTATAATATATTATAGCGTTAATATATAATTATTTTTATCCTATTTTTATTAATAATTATTTGTTTTGTTTATTACAGGGCATCTATTTAGTCATCCATTTTCAATACTTTATATATTCTCATTTGTTTTTTATGCGATCCGTAGAAAACATGTGCACAATGCCGCGGGTGGCCATTCGGGTCGATGCATATAAACATACTCATGGTGTATATGCACGCATACACATACACTAACACACAACACACAACAAGCACATAATCAAATTTCTTCCGTTTACATGCGTCTGGTTATTGCAAAGAAGGAGAAAAAATATATTCTGCCAATTTTTCGTGTAATTTGTTGACTTACACGGCAACCAAAATACCATAGAGATCAGAGAGCACGCCCCCTTTATACACGTCCCTTCCCTGCTTTCTAGCCCTTTCACTTTGGCTGCCTTTTGGATTGTTTGTGGGGCATCAGTTGGGCAATTTTATGGCCTTGTGCATTGAATAAACTTTCATTACAACAAATTGGCAAAGTAGAGTGAAAACTGCCACGCCCCTGCCCACGTATGCGTGTCCAGTGCGTGTATGTGGGTGTTGTGTAAGACCTTAGCTTGGCAGCATTCTTCTTTGTTTAAAAGCGTGCAAATAGTTTTGTTTGACAAGTATGTGCACTTCTGTGCCTCTAAGCTTGAAGTTGTTTATTATTTTATTTTATTTAGTTTGTTTATTCGTTTAAGTTTGCTATTTAATCTACAATCGCTGCCAGCGCTCCAAAAGCATTTTTTAATGCATTTTTCATTTCCATTAGCAGGAAAACTGCTGCAAGACATTTCTGTGCGTTATGTGCAACAAAATTGAGTAATTGTATTCTTTAAGAGCATACATAACTTTGTCAAAGTGTCAAAGTTTTCAAGGCAAAATAGCGCATACGCCGCGTCAACCCAGCAGTCTGTCAGGTTTTTCTTACTGCCGCAGGCGGCTTAAAAAACTTCAAAAACCTTTAATTGGTGTGCTTTTACGGCAGACTAACACTTATTTTAGTCTATTAAAACAAAAACGCACTTAGTACGGCTCGCCAAACTTTGCCACAATTTGTTTTTGTGATTGACAAAAGTTATGCGAGTATATACCAGGTATTTTTTTTCTCCTTGAAGGAAAAGTCCTTGCAAGGATTCATAATTTTTGCTGCCCTTTGCGCGTGTCGAAGCATATAAATTTCTATCTTGTTCTATGTGACTTTAAACTTGGAAGCTGCCTTAATGCTGTTTGCCATATTTCCTAATAGGGCTTAAAATCTTTACGGCATAACAGGCGAAGGATAATTCTCAATTAGCAGCTCATTTTCTGTGTCTTCTCTATGCTTCTCATAATAAGCAGCGAAGCTAAACAACGACCGTTAATAGAAATTATGGCGAATACTTTTTAAGCTGAAATAAATGACTGCCACGAACTAAATGAACTTTATGATGTGCAGCAAATGGCGGGTTAGTGATCCGGAAGAGATTTACAAGCTGACAATGTAAATGTTTGAGAGCCAAAGATTGTTAAGGTTATGCTTAACTAAGTAGAAAACAAATTTTTGTGTCGAATTGAAAAGCGTTGAAAGCCGAGGGCAAATATATTTAAAAGTTTATACATTAAAATATTTTAATACGTTATGCGCTTTATTCCCCCTGCAATATCATATAAAAAGACCTGATGGTCCAATGTCAATCTAACTTATATGAATGTACATCAGTGTATTCCCAATCCAATTTTATTGCAATTCAGCATTATATTTAAGGATACAGCGCCAAAGAAAAGTTCAAACATGAAATGTTCAGAGCGTGAACACAAAATAATGAATGGGTCAACTTGTTAGTCACGTAGCTGGCTAACTTATTCATATTTATTTATATATTTATTGCCACAATTTTATACATTTTTCCTTGACCTATGAAGATTATTTTAATATGGGTATTATAAAGCATAGTAATGTATATTATATATATATGTTTGTTATTGTTTAATCGTTTTAAGGTAATTAGTAGAATGTTTGCACTAAAATCGATGAAACGACAACTACATTAATATTGTATAACATTTGTCTACGGCTTCCTCTAATTATTAAGTGCTTAATAGGAACTCGTGTAACCAATTAGCTGTGGATGCATTTCAATTTTACCACGTAATGCCAGCTATTTAAATATTCATTTTAATTAATGGACTCGCCGAGCATACCAAATAATTGCCAGGCGTCAAATTGAAATGTGTAAAAATACCAGGAATATTAAACACAAACAAGAAACGTAAATATAGATATCAATAAAAAGGTTTGCATATTTTACAAATAACAAAAAAATAACAACGAAATTGTTAATAATTAAATTTGAATTTTGTATGCCTTGGAGGCATGCTCGGTATTTACGCAACGCTCGAACCCGTATCAAAAGTGTAACATCAATTTGATGAGCAAACACAGACATCCGCCTGGATGCAGGATGAAATGGCAGTTGACACATGGCGGCACTTAACCACACATGGGATGTGTACGCATCGAAGTTATAATGGCATAGTACAGATATGAAAGGTCGAAAAGCTTTTTATTATACCCAGTGCACATTTAAGTGGGTAGGAAAGGCTATCATAAAGTTGGGCAAATGCATGTCATCATTGTTATCCTGTTTCGCTTTTCCATTCTTGTTAAGTTATAGAAAATTGCTATTT